>JAODUG010000005.1:1482568-1496513 GCA_027564795.1 Aphredoderus sayanus | reverse complement strand
TCCAAAATGTTTTCAATAAATTACTAATACTATATTTCTAAATCTATATGGTATGCGTATTATCTTTCCCTGGACTAAAACTAAATGAATGATTCCTGTTTTATAGAAATGTTAAAGTTTAAGTGTTAAAATATAAGTACGGTACAACAGACTTCAGGTGCATTTAACATAAGCCCTTGCACATGGCCTACACTTAAATATTGTTATGTTAGGCTTTGGGAGCCTTTTCCAAACCATACAACCATTATGATGCATCACAAAGCTTTAACTTAAACATAAACTAATCTAATGGGAGTCTTGATGTGAAATGGCATAGAAGTTTCATGGCCCATACTTTTTTTATGTTTACCTTTTCTTTAACTTTATGTAACCTATTTTGTTTTATATTTGGAATTGTTTGCAGTGTCTTGCAGTGTATTTTAGGGATTATTTTGTGTTAACGTTCTAAGTTTAAAGTATTTAAAATAAGTGCCCTTCTAATTGGCCCATTGGTTTCAGGTGTGTGTGCCTCATAAAAGCTCAGTTTTTACCTGTAGAGAGGGTTGGATTTTGGCACTGAAGGGTGTCATAAGAGATGCTGGCCTTTTAAACTAGCATTGATATGCTGGCCTGGTTGAATTAGTTGCTGTTGTGCTGGCTGTCTAACAAAAAGCTACTTTTCAACAGAAGCAAAGTTGTTTTAGCTCTTTGTCAGTAGCTGGCACTGCAAGTTGAAGACATGAATCGTCCATCCAGCCCTCTGCTGGAGTGATCTGTCTTTGTGAATCCTTGTTTGTTTATCAATGGGCAATCACGTGCATTTAGTATAGGCTATAGCCTATATTGAATAATGTCCTATGTTTTTTGATTTTACATCGGGTCCTTCAGTTTTAATAAACTCCTTGTCTTTTCATTAACTTCTGCTTTGATTGTTATTTTGTTTCCCACATGAATCCTGCGCGTCTATGTTCCATAATGTGGAGCTGTTTATTTTGTAACGGGGCTTCGCCTATAATGGGGAGTTGCATAGTCTACTACACTACCCTGGTTACTGCTATGCAACTGATGCATTGCATTGCGTTTTTGGTAGCCTAATGCATATATGGGTGTGTTAAGAAAGAAAAAAACATAGGTACGCATTGTCCCTGTTATCATTTTTTTATATTTAGTTTAATATCTGGCATTTCAGTCTAGATATTGGATTGCAGAGTAGCATATAATATTAACGTCAAGCCATTTTAAACGGCAATGTTATTTGGTACGTTCACAGTCAATAAACGGGGATTGATAAACACATTTCCAACGTAGACCTGGCCTAGCTTATATGGCCTGTTGGGCTTTGGCTACTCTTCAGAGACACGGCAGTGTGTAAAATCCGATTTCAGATCGGTGAGTTTGAGTGTATGGTGTGAGTCCTGCCCCCGCATCATCATCATTACTCACTTCTACAAAAGCGTTTGTTCGATTTCTGCGCAGGCCAGGCCCGCCATTTCCCTGAATACTTGTAGTCCTTTAAACCAGCAGGAGTGGCGACGGGCGAAAGGAAGGCTAGGAGACACACAGAACCAGTGTGCGAGATCGGGATGAGAGATAGACCGAGAATCGGTACCCTGTACCACACCTAACGCCGCGGCCTGCTGAAATCTAATTTCATTCTAAAGCGCAAAAGGAGCTGCGAGCTACGTTGACTTTTGTTTGAGCATTTGTATTTATTACGCCCTCCTCTGGTCCTCTTTTTCTGTACAGTACTGTTAGCCCCGTTTTTTTTATTTTCGGAAGGTGGGATCAAGGGATCTGGCACAGAGGTGGTGGTGGTGGTTATTTCTGTTTATTTTGAGGAGCTGAAGTTATAGCACCATTTCTTTAATACAATTTGTTGCATCAATAAACGAAGATGTCGGGGCAGAGCATTACGGACAGGATAACTGCAGCCCAGCACAGTGTAACGGGATCTGCTGTGTCGAAAACAGTATGCAAGGCCACTACTCATGAAATAATGGGCCCGAAAAAGAAACATTTGGATTGTGAGTATCACATTAACAACAAGATATGTCGTCGTGCTGTCAAATAAGCCATATCCATTATATTTCCCGAGTTATGATGGGCTCGGTTCGAGGCCTCAAAGCCTCGGGATAGGCTATGCTATGCTTATTAACGTCAAGTCGCCTGTTTTAAATAAAGATAATGCCAACATCAAATGAGTAAGGGATGTTAAGTTATAGGAACGTTAACACAACCATCACTTAACATTATCCTGAATCAGTATAGTAAGTGGTCCACACCAATTTCTGTTCAACTAGCCTAGCCTAACTAGCCTACCTAGCCTGCCAATGGTTTTATTCATTATCTATAATGACATTTTTGGACTGTACATATCTGGACTACTCTTGTTTCTTTTACATTTGTTATTTACTGACTGGGTATCCATTGTTTGATATTTGCATGTTTTAAATAACACATATTTGAAAGTACTTTTTAATAAAACATAAGGGAATAACATTTTTTTTTTGCTGCTAAGTATCAGACTAATCAAGTGGGAATACCGTTGACTACTGCTCAGCCCAACTGTACAGTTAAAAGTTGATAAAGTAGCAATCTCATTCTTGGTATACTCAACCCTCCTGTCCTTAATTATCTTGAATAATGCCAGAGGGCACCACCTGATTGTGTATGATTTTGTGTGTTTTTGAATTGTCACGTGTGTGTATGTATGTATGTATGTATGTATGTATTTATTTATGTATTTGTGTGCCTTTTTAACCCTCCTGTTGTCCTCAGTTTAAAACTCACCTTGCTGTGCCAGCAGTGCACATCATATGTCTGTGTAAGCTGTAGAATTAGGTTTAACGCCTTCTATCTGCCACAAAGAGCTAGTGATTTGTGTCCTTCTGACCCGAAGGACATCATGAGGGTTAAAGTACAATTCTACGTGCAACCTTTCTTTTTATAGCTTACCTCCAGTTAGACAGGTGACTATACATTAGTATGAGACACTTTTCAGTCAAAATGCCTTAGTGGAAATTATTTGATGGACATTACCAAATGCAATACTACTGCTGATCTAGCCTTAGGAAGTAACACAGAAACGCATCCTAAATTCCAAAGGAATGAGCATTTGAGGGGAATAAAAAAAATGATATTCTGCCTGCAGTGGATTGCCAGTGTGGGCATACAGTAACAGTACCTTTCCGGAGTGCTCTGTTTCTAGCCTACAGCCAGGTATACAAAAGGTGTGTCCTTTCTACTCATGGTATGCCATTAAAACGTATGCACTCTGACGTAGCCATAATACCTTCTTCTTGTGTGATCATAATCAGAGGTAATGTACTGTACACACTGTAATTCATACTTGTACTGTACATAAATATACAACAGGGAAGGCTAATCTATGATGGCAATAATTAAACTGTAGAATACCTTTGTGTGGATAGCTGTGCTGTCACAGGGGCCTTCGTTTCTCTCTATATAAAAAGGTAATAATGTAGTAGAGTACTACATTACTATTTGAATATGAGTTGCGCTACTCTGTAGGCAGCACATTACATTGTTGAAATTGTGTTCCCAGGAGGTGTGTGTTTGCCTATAGGTGTTGTGTTAAGTTTTGCTATTCCACACCTGTTGTGCTGTCTCCGCGGTAGGATGTGTGACAGCCAGTGTGGAGCTCACCAAAACCCATGCAGCATTACAGCGTGACAGAGATGTGTCTCCTCCTACGTATGCACAGAGAACAAAAAGCCTATGGAAGATAGCACGGCTTCCCCTTTGTTCTCAGTGCTATAAACAGCAGGCTTGTTGGATCAACTATTCAGATTAGGCGAGGACACAGCAGCTACTGGTTTTGAAATTCAGCATCATTCATTTTTGTTAAATCTTAATAAAAATAAATATGAATAAATAAAATGACAGCAAGCAATAGTTTGTGTATAGGTGATAATTCTATCATGTTTTGGCAGAAAGTGCTGTATAAAATTACAAACCTTTGGGAAGTTATGTGGCATAGCTACATAGGGCCTACTTGTTGCAATGTACAGTAATGTATCCTTGTATTTCTTTGCAACATCAACAAAACACTGTCAATTTGCAAATGTGTATGCAAGTGCCTCCACTTATTCCTTTCTTTCTCTTATGTCTTCTTAATATTTACTGTTGGTAATTCAGGCATGCTATCGGCTGCTTCTGTGGAAGGTTATCCTGTCCTACTTAAAATCCCCCTCTTTTTGAAATCAGTCAAATATAGGGCAGAAAGGGAGGCCCAATTACACTGTCAGTCTGATCATTGCTGTGAATGGCAGGGTTGTTAGCACTACCCAGGCTGCCCTACCTACAGTATAGCATAATCCAGATACCACTCAATGATGAATATATGGCCTTGCTCTATAGATTGAGTTTCTTGAGCTTTTCAATGAGACATGACCAGCCGATAGCATGATGCCGCATCTACTGCAACACTGGCCTGTGACTTAAAAAGGCAAGCAGTTAAAGAAATGTATGGTATCAATTTCTACTTATAAAGCAGTTTTGAAATGCCCTATTGCCACAGCGACTACATTAGACTTTACATCCCTGATCACATTGCAACTACCAGAGGAGGTGTGTGCTGTACAGTTCTTGTTGTGTATTACAGTACATGGTTAAAGTGGACGTTTCATGCCTCATTTCACATGTTGACACAGTTCCTTTAGGTCTCAATGCAATGTATTTGACATGCGTAGGTGAAAATACCATGTAGATGATGGTTATGTGGAATAGCACTGTATTATGCCCTTTAAGCCTGCTCTCCGAAAACAGTCGCTTTCAGTGACACTCACTTTAATTCCAACGAGCCATTCCTCACCCCACCACTTCTTCCACATAGTGTGCTGACATAAAGCTATGGTTTATATTGCACATTCATTTTGCCATGCTTTTCAGACTAAAGGATTTGGGAGGCAGAATGGGGTTCATTGTTGTTCGCCTCAACATCGGCACGGCTGCAGTGGTCACACACCCCCAGAATCAAGTGTAGGGACAGCCGGTTTGAAGTTACAGGGACAGGGGTGTGACATTTTGATAATCAGCAATATGTATCCACAAGTACTTACAATTTCATTAACGAAGGTTACTGTACTGTAGACTATACTATAGCACGAAATCGCAGTTGTCTTTGCCCGTTAACCAGCCATATGTCTCCACAAGCATGTATTATTTCATGAATGAAGAGTTACTATAGCATAAAATTGCAGCCGACCTTGCCTGCCACAGGAGGGTTATGAGATAGATTATACTAGCCTAGGCTACTGCTAGCTCTTTGGCCACCATACAATTTATGACTATTCGTTTAAACAAGACATTTTACAGTTAAACAAAGACATAGCCTATCTTTGCTATTATCACAGAAAAAAGTTATGTCTTTTCTCAGCAGCCGTAACTTGTGCTCTCAAGGACTACCAGTTATCAAAAGCTAAGTTAGCAGATTTGGACAGCTGTAAATGTTGAACATTAAACTTTTACTTACGGTTTGTGTTCTGGCGATTGTCTTCAGTTCCTTGTAGCTTGTATATGCTAACCTATTTTGCTGAATACTATGGTACCATAGATGGCTATGGGTGGTCATATCCTCATGGGCATTGCCATATAAACTATACGCTTCTAGAAGCGTATAGTTTAGAAAGCATACACTTTTCACATCCGCCTGTTACTACATCTCTTTTCCTTCTATGGGTATTTCACTCCGGGAAGATAACAGTCCACTTTGAAAAGCCCAGTACGTCTCCAAGTCACATCGACATAACTATTTTATAATACGAGAAGAAATATACATTTTTCATGGAACGGCCCCTTTTAATAGTTAGTAATTTTGCTCTAGGCCTATATTTTTATCTTAAAAGATGTAGGCTACCGTTGAACTCATTATTTAAATAACCAACTGCCATTTAATGTGGACATTGACATTTTGTTGGCTTAGACAAATAAGATACAGATAATTATTTTGTGTTAATGTATTCACACATGCTAAACCTACTTAAAAATGAATGAAATAATTGTACTATATTAAATCATACTGAATCAAGGTATAATAAATTATAAGTTTTAAATTTGTCGACATTTACACAAGATGTGTGGTCATGTTGCTCATATTACTAATCCTGCACTGTGGCAGCAATGCCAAAAAATGGAGGCTGAAGCTTTTTAACCCTTGGCTGCAAAGTAGCAAATCTACAGTATGATATTGAAATGCTAGCATTGCAGGGACTATGCAGTATGTGCTAAATTTTGTCAGCAGCCAGTGCAGATGGAGGAACTCTTAATAAATCATTTTAAACTGTTGAACAATTGTAGGTGAAGGTGTATCAGAAGGGTGTACACCATTTATCTTGCTGGGGCAAGGATAGGGGCTGGGGCAATAAAAGGTGTCTTATTCTAAAGGATCCAATGGGCTTTAGTCTTTGTGACATGCCAGTTGTACAATATATGTAGCCTATACTTGTTCTCTTCCTTTTTTTTATTTATTTATTTATATTTATTTATTTATTTATTTATTTATTTATTTTTTACAAAAGCATATTTAGTCAGTTGTAGTAAACCTTGTGTAGTTTTCCCCCCCTGCAGGTTTTGCAGATGGGATAATTTATGTTATTCATTATAGACTACACATTACATTGTATTGTCAGTGGCGTTGTTCTGGCATCTGGTCACAGCTAAAGGCAGAGGGCATTCACTGCCTTGCTTGTGGACAAATTGCAGAAATGACACGTCTTCCTTAGTGAAATCCATTGTCAGCACACATTCAAATATTCTTGGTAGAGTAATCTTTCCAGTTATCGGTTGAGAACAGGTGCTGGTCCATTTCAGAGACCCCCCTCCCCCGTATATGTATGCATATATATATATATATATATATATATAAAAATAAATCTGCTGTCAGTCCCCCAAAGGCCATTGCTGTCTGCCGCTCTCTGGTCCTGTCCTATTCCTGTAACCGTAACATGCTGTTCAGACATCAGGGCTCCTGCCTAATGTGATTGAAATGTCTACACAGATTGATTTATTGTACACCTTGTTTGGTTATTGGAGAGTTCCTTTTGTCTGAAGGACATGTTTAAGGTTCTGGTCTCAGGTTTAGACTAAGCAGCTACTGTACACTCTACAATCTGACCCGACTATAGGCTACTGTAGGTGACTTTGTCTAAAACAGGACAGAGCAGTTTGCAAATATTAGTAAAAATCCAGAATGACCCAATATTTACAATGCATTTTTTTCTGTTTCCCATTCATCATAGCTTCACATTATGAGCCAGTAACACTACACTGAATTATTCTGTTTCCAGATTTGATCCACTGTACCAATGAGATGAATGTGAACATTCCTCAGCTGGCTGACTCACTGTTTGAGAGGACTACCAACACTAGTTGGGTGGTGGTCTTTAAGTCTCTTATCACCACACACCACCTCATGGTCTATGGCAATGAGGTAAGCTACCTAATGGATTGTTTACATTCACATTAGAGATTCATTTGCAATTGTACTTACGTTACCAGTCATGACATTTGTTTGCGGAATGTACATGAATGTTTCCCAAATTATGTTTTCAGTAAAAGTTATTAAAGTTTTTTAACTTGTTTTATTTTTATACATTTTATCATATAGCGGTTTGTCCAGTATTTGGCTTCAAGAAATACACTCTTCAACCTCAGCAATTTTTTGGACAAAAGTGGGTTACAAGGTAAAAGTTTATTATTTTGTTAATGGTGAATTGTGTCTGATTATTTACTGAACTTAGCTAAAGTGTAATGATTTCAGTAACTGAAATTATTAAAGTTGATTAAAGTCATTACTTTCATTCCCTTCTAGGTTATGACATGTCAACATTTATCCGGAGATATAGTCGCTACCTTAATGAGAAAGCCGTTTCCTACAGACAGGTTGCCTTTGACTTCACTAAAGTAAAAAGAGGGTAAGACATTTATTGTGATGGTACCACTCACTGCCTTCAACTCATCGTTTTATATTTCTTGGGTTTATGTTTAATTCGATCTAAAACAATCACTTGACACAGCGGTTGCGTGAAATAGTTGAAATGTTAAGCTTTAGAGCAAATGGACAAGAAAATGTCACATTTTAAAGGTTTCTATGGACTGTAGTAAACCCAACACATGGAAATAGGAGATACATTGTTCAGTTGCTTTAGGTGCTAAGCTGATAGCTTTTTCATCTTATTTCCCTATTTATCATCTCCTCTACTCCTGTAATGTCTGCATTCTGTCTTCCTCTAATACGCCACGTTTGTACAGAGTGGATGGTGTGATGAGAACTATGAATACAGAGAAGCTCCTGAAGACGATCCCCATTATTCAGAACCAGATGGATGCCCTCCTCGATTTCAATGTGAGTTTAAAGTTAAGCTTTATGTACTTTATGTAGTCATACTGCCTGTGTGATACAGCTCTCAGTGGCTTGTCTGTTGTCGGAAATAATCCACAGTTTGCTTGTGCAGACGTTTGCTTTCAATGTTGCAATGTTCTGGGTCGATTTTATATATATATATATATATATATATATTTTTTTTTTTTTAATTTCTTTATGTATTTGTGTTGTTTTTCCGTGCCTTTTAACCCTCCTCATCACAAGGGTTAAAGTGTGTATTAGTGTTTATATTATGTATTCAAGCTAAACTAAATACATGCTTGTTTTTTTCTTTTTTTTTCTTTAGGTCAATGCCAATGAACTCACTAATGGAGTCATTAATGCTGCATTCATGCTACTTTTTAAAGATTCAATCAGACTTTTTGCTGCCTATAATGAAGGCATTATCAACCTTCTGGGTAAGGCTACTAAGTACATTGTTATAGTCTAATTATTATTATTTTATTATTGGTGTTTTATGATTGGTAACAAGTGAAATCCATTCCCATCCCAACCAAACAGAAAAATACTTTGACATGAAGAAGACGCAGTGTAAAGAAGGCCTTGACATCTACAAGAAGTTCCTCACCCGAATGACCCGGATATCGGAGTTTCTCAAAGTAGCAGAGGTACATACTGATGTTAATCCTACTATGTATTAATACCCATGAGTGGTCATTGATATAATATACAGTGTCTTTGAATAGGGAAACCAAACCAGTCTAACTTCACTTTTAATTTAATTTCAACAGCAAGTAGGCATTGATCGAGGAGACATTCCTGACCTTTCTCAGGTAGGTGTTGATGGATTTCTTTCTTGCTTTCTTTTTCTATGTCCTTCCTTCTTATCTCGACAAAGTATCTCACCCTGCACTAATGTTTCAAGAGGAGACAGCTTGCATGACGTCCTGTAGTGCACGCTGCCAGGAGATCTCCTCCTTCTACTATTTCTTCTCTTTTTTTTGTCTTCTTCTTTAGCTTCTCATTTGTTCCCCTTTTTTACAGCAAATAAAGGTGTTAAATCCATATAATACCACTAGACTAGATGGCCTACTTTGTTGCCGTCATAGAACTGCACTATAGTCCTTTACCTTTAACAAATGTGCTATTGGAAGGTAAAAGTAGCTTTTTGCCCTGAAAAATGCTCTAAAAACACTATCTCCCTGATCTCTCTGATCGTCACCACCTTTATATTCTATATTTTCCCCTTATCTTTCCACTTTAGTTCACAGTTTGTGTAAGTACTATCATCACTCTTTTTCCGTGTCTGTGACTTGGGCTTTAGTGTTGTGTTGTGCATGCTTCTGCTCTCACTCTGTCACCTACATTGTGGTGAAATAAAAACACTCCCTGTGGTAAATTCTGTGTTTGGTTTCAATTTGGTCACAGGAGGTGTGAACCAGTGTAGCTCATCCAAAATGGCTGCCCAGTTGTGCTTAGCCATGGCCAGTTCAACAATGGCCACCTTGTTGAAAGTGCCGTGGTGTGTCATTTCACACAGTTGTTATTGTCACCCATTCACAATAGCTTTATACTGTAGCTGGAAAGCAATCATTGATTTGTGGTGGGCAACTGACAACCAGTTTATGGTAATGCCCTTAACAGCCAGTTAAAGTGGCCCATATGTACAGCGCCTAGAAATAAAATCAAATGTCAGCTCATAGCTATAAGAAGGTTATACTTATGCGGTGTGTGTGTGTGTGTGTGTGTGGTATAGTTATAGATAGTGTGCTCTGTTTTAGACAGCCCTGTTGCCTACCACTTCCTTACATGGCCTTGATGTCAATGCAAACTAAGTAAATGGCAGCCTTGAAGCAGCAATCTACTGACCCTGTGACCTCTGTCATGACAGGCTCCTAGCAGCCTTCTGGAAGCCCTGGAACAGCACTTGGCCTCTTTAGAGGGCAAAAAGGTCAAGGACTCCACTGCTGCCAGCAGGTAAGCTATTCTGTGTGTTACTGTGTCGCTACTGTATGTTATTCTACTAGTAGTTTATATATTGCTATATTCTATATTGCTCTGTAACAGCTACTGTATTATATCTCTATATACTGTACTATATTGTAGTTACCACTACTATATTGTATTTTACTCTATGCAGTGGTTCTCAAAAATGTTTTACTTATGTACTCCTTTTAAATTATTTGACGTGCCAAAATACTCCTTTACTGGACTACAACCTTTTTTCAATATACCCATAGAAGAAAAACACTTAAATATAGGATTTGATCATATAAAATTAATATTGACTGTTAATAGTTCTTCCAGCCTGCAAAATGACTGCACCATTTATAGGCCTGAACAGAAGTTATAAATATTAATATTAGACTAGTATTATAGTGTAGTGGTACCTTCCAGGTACCACTAGGGGTATGCATACCCCCATTTGAGATATACTGCTCTGTACCTCTATCTTAGCTCCGTCCAACTACTGCTCTTAGCTCAATTGTTTTCACAGCCACCCTGCTGGTGGACCAATCAGCGTGGATAAGTGAGATGGTGTTAAAGTCAAGTGTATTTCAAAGTGGTGGTAGAGCTATATGAAGTAATCGAAATAGTTGTTAACCAAACGCTGATTGGTTAAAAGCTGTCCAATAGTTTCACAAATAATGACTGCTAACACATCCCAATGAGAGCGTGCGCAGACCCTATTCACAAAGTGAATTTTGGGTCTGTTTACACCAGGATACCACTGGTGGGTAGTTGAATTGTTAATGTGTTGCCTTAGAGCCAGCCATAAGTAACACACTAGTACTGTTTATTTTATGGTTTGAAGACGCTGTTACTAGTACAAAAACAGCATTTAGGCAGCAACTGAAACGGGCCCGTACTGTGTGTATGAATGTGTATGTATTCTGTCCAGGGCGAGTACTCTATCGAATGCAGTCTCGTCACTGGCCAGCACGGGCATGTCTTTCACTAAGGTGGACGAGCGGGAGAAGCAAGCAGCTCTGGAAGAGGAGCAGGCCCGCCTGAAAGCTCTGAAGGTACACACTTGCAGTTTTGTTTTGAGGAAACGTAGATCTGCTGTTGTGTTTTTTATATATATATATATACCTTTCACAATGTTATAGAAAACACAAAGTATTTACAAATCTACTGGCTTAGACACAGTTTTATGCTTTTTGTTGTCACTAAAATAAGATTGTTTCTACTTAGGAACAAAGGCTAAAGGAACTCTCCAAGAAGCCATCTTTTCCCACTACTGATACATCGCCTGTCTCCACCACTGGGGGCACTATTAGCACCGCACCAGCTATTGACCTCTTCTCTACACCAAGCTGCTCCAATGGGTAGGATACTCTTCTGAAATTTTAGGGATGTTGTTTTAAAAAAGATATATAGAAAATATTTTTAAGCCTATATATTGTTTACTAGGTATTTGTATTCAAGGTTGATACATTGCTTTTATAATGCTATTTAGTTTAGTAATTTAGTTAAATGTAATAACATTTGATTTAATTACTGTTAATAGTTTACTGATAAGGAATCTATACATAAGATACATACAGTGCTGTTTAAATACAAACGGAAAAGGTAAGTACACACACACACACTGACTTCAACTGATGAATATAATCGGTCACTATAATAAATAAAAGGTATTTGGTCAATATACTGTAACAGCAATAACATTTCATTATAAAATCTGTTTGTGTGGTTTAAAAAGAAAAACTGTAAAAGCTAACTACTGCAGTACAGCTAATAGCTATTTAACTATTGACAGGTGGTTCAATCAGGAGATTTGTCTATTGTCCATTTGTGTCAGTATGACTGTCTGTATACAGGGCTTTGAAGATGACGAGTGACTTGTTTGACCTACAACCGACCTTCCAGCCCTCTGTGCAGTCTGGCTCGACCGGGCTTCCAGTGGCAACTGCCTGGGCAGGTATTCACCACAGTGATTCACCACATCTGTTGGAGCGATGTTTGTGTTCCAGTTATTTTCGCAGCCATTTCTGCATGCTTCTCCTCTCAGTGTTTGTTGTCTGACTCTGATGCCCAACTCTTTTCCACTCTTTCTGTCTGTCTTTTCCTCTGCCTGCCTAGATCCTTTCACCTCTGCTGACGCTGGAGATGATTCCATGCCAAATCTTAACCCTTTCCTCTCAAAACTCGTTGTCGATGCCGCTCAATTACCTAACATGTCCTCAGATGGTGTTAGCCTTTCCTCTAGGACATCTGGTCATGAAATGTTTGGTGGTAACGGATCATTTTGTATTTCCTCAAATGTCCTGCCTTTCTTTTCACTTATGTACATTACATGTTGTTACACTCCTAACTTTGCATGCTTAATGTGCCGTGTGTTCTGTAGTAGAAGGGACACAGCTTGGTTTGTGTCTAGTGGCTTGCACTCTTCTCTACTCCTCCTGCTACAGCAGTCACAGACTCACCCCCCTACATCCACGTGCTCGTCCGTGCACAGTTCTGTTTCAAACATAAACCATGAGCTTGGGTGGATATTTAGACTTCTGGTGAATTATAATTATAATAACAATAATTGTCGATGAGTGTACTTTGTTTGTACATGTGTGCAATGTGTCCTATATGTGCCACTGCAACTCATACAAAGCTGACATCTATTGTTTCACACACTGTACATTCTATGTAGAGCGACAGGCGACTTCCAGGTCCCTGTCTGTGTGTGTGTGTGTGTGTGCAAGCCATCCTTCCATCTCCAATACAGTTCTTTTTTTCCTAACCTCCATCTCTCCTTGTATAAAGATACATATATGTTGTCTTGTAATAGAAAAGTACCATAGAGAGCTACATATAAGTTGAAAACTGTTATTCTTTTACCAACACTATTTTTGATCCTCCAGATCGTTACAATCCCTTTATTGACACAAACTCGTCAGTTTCAACCAATTACAAACGTACAGTGCGGATAGAACACTCCATCTCAGGTACTTTGATGCCATCGCAGATAATGTTTCCCGAATCCTGGCAAACATAGGCTCCTGATCCTGTGCACTTTACCAATGCCACATAAAAACCTACTGTACTACTGTACCTACTTCTATGCAGCAGAAAAAGTACAGTATATCCATTACTTGCTGTTAGTGACATTTTACAGTATTTTAACACTTTTCTGCTCTTTAACTCCCAAAAAAACTAACTAAACTAAAATGTATGTTTTAATAACTGACCAGGTGTTAACATTTTAATTTGAAGTCGTCCGTGTATTACTATGATTTCTGTCTTCCCTGCCTGTCTCGGGCCTTGCCTTGAACATGTCTTCCTTGTGCTCTCTTTTCTGTTTTGTTCTTCCTGCTTCCTGTGGTGTGTCAGACTCCTTCTGTGGCCCGGTGTCTGTTGCCCAACACCTTCCACACCAGGCTCCTTTCCCCACTGAGCCTTCTACTGTAGCAGGTCTATTCAGAGGTACGGTGGGGATCAGGGTACCCCTATAGCGCAGGCTGTACTGTATGCTGCGTAGTGGGAGTGCCTTCTGGAGAGTGATATTCTGTAGAGAGGGCTCTGGTGTTTCATTATTTTATTTAGCCTGTATTAACCCTCGTAATGTACTCGTAATATAGTATTTAGCCACACGGCGGCGCCATCTGATTGTGTATGATTTGT
>JAODUG010000005.1:1458822-1481224 GCA_027564795.1 Aphredoderus sayanus | reverse complement strand
AGGTTTAGCGCCTTCTATCTGCCACAAAGAGCTAGTGATTTGGGTCATTCTGACCCAGAGTACATTACGAGGGTTAAGGGTGTATCTGGTGTATCTATCTTCTAAGAATAGACAAGCCATTAAATATATGTACAACTCTGTAGGGGAAGGCGCTGTTAAATTTGTGTTACGAGTTTTACATTGTCATATACAGTCGTACAGTATGTTAGGATTTTTACATTGTCATGTGGAATATACAGTGTTTACATGGTCATATAGTTAAACTTGAAGCACAGATTATTCTTTTTTAGGCCTCATATCTTTCAATGGCAAAGGCAAGCATGAGGGGGTGAATTTATGCTGGCCTCTCAAGTGGTAATACAGCTAATGGGTCTAGTATAACATACTGTAGCTGTAACAGGACAGTATAAAGTCTGTTTTCTGAGAATGCATCTGTGGTGTTTTACCCATCTATCCTCTGGTCTTTTCCTGTAGGATACTCGGCACCACAGACTGCAGTCCAACAGCCAGTAGGAGGCCTCCAAGTGGATTTTGAGTCAGTTTTTGGAGCCAAAGCCACAGGCGGTAATGGCCTGAGTTCTGACGGTGAGGATAATGTGACTTAGAAGTTATCTTTACAATGCACAAGTGTTTTATATATATATAAAATGTTGTTACACAACACTACTATTCTAGTTATGTTATCTTAATTTCAGGATTGTACATGAAACCAGTGGCACGTTTTGGTTATGACATCCTCTGTACAATTACTAGTTAACTTTAATTGGTTAGAACTTGAAGCCCTCTTCTCTCTTGTCAGATATTACTGGGGGTATTTTGAAACCCACTCTGGCAGGTTCCAGCCAGGGCTTCTTATCCAATCAGCAGCCAGAGAAGCTGGTGTCCGATGACCTTGATTCCTCTCTGGCTAACCTAGTTGGCAGTAAGTATACTGTTGTAGGCCTACTTTTGATCACCTTTTCCATGATATTTCCTGTTCAGGTTAAATGCTTCAGTTCTGTTTTCTGTTTTGTATTTCATACACATCTAACATGTTTCCTTACAAACTGTATTTTTCAGACCTGGGCATTGGAAATGGCACAGCAAAAAAGTAAGTTATAGGAATCATTTTCTCTGTTACCTTTTTATATAACTACTCAGCTATACATTAGTAGTTCTGAAATTTGGAAGACTTGTCCCTCTTCTTCCACACTCAAATGTTTGTACATGGAGTGAACAACTTATTTTATGTAGTAGTAGTAGTAATAATATTATAAACAAAAAAGAGACCAACTATACACACCTACAAACTAATTAGAGAAACGTATGCACATTTTATAAAAGACACAAAATGATAATAAAATCAATACAAAATTATTTTTAAAGAAAATCTCTGAGCCCTATTTTTACAGACACTGCTGTAGAGCAGTGTGTTCAGAGGCAGTGCTCATGTGGGCCTTCATCCACAGTGACATTCACTGGAGCCTACCTGGGGAGAAGAGACTGACGGGAGGAACCAACTGGCAGCCAAAGGCGGCGCCTAGCACCACATGGAACCCCGTCTCCATGGTGACAAACACAAACCTTGATGGCTACTCTTCTGTCCTGTGTGCCACCTATTTCTGTCGCCGTTACGCTAGGCTATGTGTGTGTGTGTGTGTGTGTGTGTTCGATGGTCTTCTCATTGGCTTACTTATGTCTCTACAGCCCACCTCGGTCATGGCATTTCCTGCCACTACACCCACGGGCATGATGGGATATGGCATGGTCAGTATGTAATGTGTGCATACAGTGTAGTGTAGATATAATGTAAGTGAATCTAGTACCGGCAGTAGTATTGTTGTTATGTAAATATTTGAAACCCCGTTTTATTTTTTGGTAGTGTTTGTGTTGTGTTAACATGCATAACCTCGGCTGCACTACTGTAGCATTTTGCTTCCAGTTGCCATCTCCTGGTAGAGAGAAAGCAGTTCCAGCGAAAGTCACACTTCCGTTACTTGAGGACGTGAATTTTTCCATACGCATATGTGCAACCCTGCCCCTTGTGGCCAAACTTGTGCAAGCAAAATACTTGTGCTCACACCGTCATTTAGCCATGTCTGATGCGATCTAAAATGATACTTTAATAGTAATGGAAACACACAGTAGTCGGTTAACATCCCTGTGCTGTCCATCCAGCCACCTCAAATGGGCTCCATGGCAATGATGAACCCCCCCACTATGATGTACAGCCAGCCAGTGATGAGGCCCCCTAACCCTTTTGGCTCTGTCTCCAGTGCTCAGGTGGGTGCGCGCCATTCTGGGCCTCATGTGTCGAAGCAGTGCACGATTAAGCAGCTCTATATTGGGAGTTAGGTGTGTGTTTGTGTGTGTGTGTGTGTGTGTGTGCATTGCTTTGTGTGGTAATGCTGCCATGGTTAGCCTTGGTGTTAGCCCTGTTGGGAGTGCAAGTATTGTGTCCCAGTTACAGTATGTTGGTGGTGGTGTTGTTTTTTTTTTTGTTTTTTTTTGTTTTTATCCACCCAAAGCTCTTATTTTGAAACCTTTCTCTCATTTGTGATGACTCCACATAACAATTCTACACTTTTCAAACTAATGACTTCACTCCATTCTTTGTATTGACTCTCTTCTGAATTATCTGGGCCTGCACCCTCCTCCTTCCTGTCTGTCCTGCCCCCTCCCCGACGTGCAGCCCTCTGCAGCCTCTAGTCCTTCCAGCCAGAGTCCTCTCCGAGCCCCTGGACAGGACCCGTTTGCACAGCTCTCTCTCAAGGATTTCTTGTAGAGCATCTTTTTAGGTACAGCATGCTCTTTGCTTGCGGATGCACCTGCATGCTACCGCATGCCCAATGCTAAAATTCTTCATCTTTTTATTTATTTATTTATTTATTTATTTTTATCATCTTGTGTTTTCCCATATGAACATTTGCTGACTTATTTATGTGATTTTAAAATCATGCTATTAATTCCTCTGTTTAAGTATCTCACAGTTGAACTTTTGTATCATGTTCATTAAAATGTTTAGTCTCTTAATTAGCAACTTTTTGCTGATCTTTTTGTGGCGTCATTACAAATTGAATGCAACATGTTCTGTTTTCAAGAACCATGCAGTACTTCGCTAATTAGTAGTACATAATTAAGTACATAATTGTGTGCCTGGTAACTCTTTGTAGATGTATAAAGGTACACTCCTCAAACATGTTATACTGTAGTCCTCCAGAATCACCCCAGCTTATTTGGAAACATGAGTATGGGAGGGGCTCTCTGCTTAAGAGTTTGAAACCAAAACAACAGCAACAGTTGGTTGAAACCAGCAGGAAGTGCTTGTGCTGCGCTCACACAGTGGTTTCCAAACAAGCTGGGCCCAATTATTCAGGGTTCTGGGGGCGCTATAATGCGACTGAGTAGCCTTTTAAAGCTCTCTTGACGGGCCACATTCTAATTAAATATTTTCTGTTTACCTCCAAACAGATGCAATTCATGTAATATCAAGGAAAAGTCTCTGAGACGATGAAGCACTTAGTGGCAAAGCTTTGTCCTTGTTGCAGTCTAACTCTTCAGAGAAATGATCACACCCCTCCCCCAAATACAGACATGTCAAGTACACATCGGTGCCGCGACTGTCAGAAACCATGGTAACCATTTCTGAATGATATTTGGAGATAACTCACTCCCATTATTCTGTAATTTGCTGCTGTCTAATTCCCCTATACTGATTCTGCATCCATTTTACAGTATAATCTGTAATGGTAGTTATGGGTGCTGAGAAGCTATTATGTATTTGGAAATACTGTGGTTGGATGTAAAGGCTCAATGTTTTCCTGGGAGGGGTGGCGGAGGTCGCAAAAATACTACGTCCTCTCCTTTCTTGCTCCAATCATCAGTCATCCATTTTACTACAGTTATTTAACTGTCACTAAGTAGTGATGCTAATGACGTTTACACCTGTTTAGTTTTTGTCTTTTTTACCGTGTTTACAGTAGACATTCCTTGTGTGTTGTTTGTATTTATTTATGATTATTGGTTTAAGATTGGGGGGGAAGTAATGTAAAATCTACAGTACATTGAGCACCTGTGGGAGTGCTTCAGTTTGAATATGGATATTCAATTGTATCCTTGAGAGGTAGAGTTAAAAAATAGCTATTATATAAATTACACCTAATTAAGTGGAATGATAGAGCACTAGGTATTCTCCAAGTTTTGTGTTAAGAACAGTTTTTTACTAGACAAAACAATTTCACACCTCCATTGTACTTTATGTGCAGGGTTAGAGTACGAGTCAGTTATCTGCAGTATATAGAAAATTCTGTGCCTAGGGTTTTTGCAATGGAACAAATTTCTGTCCGGTTTTGGGAAAAACACGTCATCCACGATTCTGAAGTGTCACGCTGGGGGGGTGGTCTCCATTTTGCTTTAAGCTTGGCATGCCATTGACTCACTGACCGTACTCATGGCTGCCTTTACTCTGAATGTGAAAGAGTTGCCTTCATGTTGCACACATCTTTCTAACACAAGCTGCCCCCTATACCCAGTTTCCTCACTGGAATGGGATCTGAGGCTGGTTGGCTAGTCTGGTTGTTGGCTGTCGCGGATGAAGGAGGGTCCCAGTTTTGATGTAAATTAATTGTATTGTATAAAGATCCAGAGTACCAGGGTGGTGTGGAGCGCTGTTGATCGGCGTTCTCTGTATATAAAAACTGAATTCATTGAGCGTGACGTGAAAGATGTATGAAATATGAAAGCAATTCAATCAAATTTGACTCTACCTAAGTTTGATTCAGGATACACTCTGCGTTTGTCTGACGCAGATATTTTTCTTTATGTAATTACAACGTGTAGCAAACAATGACTGAGGTATTTTCTTTCTTTTTTCAAATAAAGAGCAGCTTCCACAACCTGAGTATTTTGTTATTTGTGGGGGTAAATATATTTTCATATATGTATTTTTTTTTTATTGCAACTCTTCAGAGATTTGGACTCACTTACTGTACATGTATCTGAATAACTTGATAAATAACATGTTTGTCTAATTATCTCCATATAATTATATAATGCGATTTTAGAATGCTTAGGCTGTCTGCCTATAAACAAAGCAATCTACATTACACCAAAAGAGACAAATATACAGTTTGTTCAGTATTGCATTTTGTATAAGCTTGCTTCTTTAAACATTTTACCTGTAAAATAATCTAATGTACAATTGTAGACTATACCTACTGTAATTTATTCTTTAAATTTGAGTTAAAAGTGCTACTTAAAGACAATGATGTTTTCTTGTCCTCCCAGAGGGGATGTTGTGCAGTAAGTCAAACATCCCCACCTCCTTGACAAACAGCCGCGATGCCGTATACCTCAGCTGATGATACAGTAGGCTATGTTGAGCATTAGAGTTTACAACGCGTCTCTGAAGTCTTTACATTTCAAGTACCCTCTTCTGTCAAAAGCTGCTCTTCATATACCGCTACAGGAGCTGTAGACCTACATTACAAGGTAACAAATATTTAGCCAACATATTTCCCCTTATGTTTATGTGCATTCTGTACTACTGTATTAAACCGATAATGCCTGGGGGATATCTAGGGAGGTGGTAACCTGTTTGGTGATCTACCCTATTCTGACAATGAGCTATAAACTGAAACTTGAGTGTTTCATTAGTTTTAGAACATGCACTGTAAACACATTTAGAAATGTCTAAAATCATCTTTTATCAACTATCTCTGAGTTATCCAGTGAAAGCCCGACTTAGCTATAAGCACTGTTAATACTGAAAATGTTTGTTGTATGTTATTAGTAATCATTATTTTGAACGCAAATAATACCGTACTAGAATAATTTGCTAAGTACACACAATTGATTTGGCTTCGTGTTGATGTAGGTTGGCTACTGTGTAACAGCTGTGTGGTTTGTGCTATTCTACTTGCAATTTAAGAGGTCCCTCTGTGTAGCCATAGTTGCAAGTAAAACAGTAAATAATATTAAAACACTATGGATTGCAGCAATGACAATTCAGGAATATTAACCATGTTTGTTTATGCATGTTTATGCATGTATGTTAACTAATAGAATAACCACAACAAATTATTTTGTTGAGCAGGTAGACTAGCCAAACCTTACTAGCCGTTTACCTTATTATAGTACACTACCAGACAATATTACTGGTGGTAGACTAATAGGTACGCCTACCTATTGTCATATGGTTTATTCTCCATGAGAGTCAGTGGTTGTCCCTGAAATTAGCAAGTGTGCAATTGGCTAATAACGCAACAAGTAATCAACCATGCGGATGTTTGCGGCCAGGCCCATTCACAGGTGGTGGCCCCGCCCCTGAGGTGCTCACACCTTTTTGTGGAGGCACCATGATAGATCTAAGTCACCTGACGGAGGAGGAGCAGGGGATGATAATGATGGTCCTGAAGAGAGATGCAGATCTAAAGAGAGCCGAGGAGGAGAGAATTGGGTACTGTGCAATGCTTATCTAATTGTTGGTGGCGGACCCCCCAATATTGGTTCCGCCATGATTTCACTTTTCTTTTTTTTTCTTTTTTTTTTATGAATGACTTTAATTGATGCTCATTGTCTTTATATATTTTTATACTATATGCTACTATTAATTATTATGATTATAGTTTGCAATAGCAAATCCCTCTAGAACACCACTAGAACATATTATTTGATTGTAGCACATACATGCATAATAATAATTATATTATTAAGGTACCATCTTAAATCATTTTTCAGTATTTATTACAGGTTTTACATGTTGCCAACTTAATTATCACCTCCACACCTTGTTATCACAAGTTAAAACCTACACATTGGCAGTTGGGTAACCTCTTTCAATGTTAGAAGAGTGTGAAAGAGTAAACACACTGGACAGTGATGTTTGTCTGACCCTAATGGCATAACCTCATAAGAATGTGGCCGGATACAGATATAGCCTGCATCACTGAAGTCGCAACCTGAGACACAATTGAATTACGTCAAGGTTAACTCCACACAAGGCTCATGCTCATCTCATGGACATGAATAGAAACCCATAGAAACTAAAGTAATTCATTAAGTTATTTAGTCTAACTCAATATGTACTTAATTTGTAGCCAAAAACACTTATTGCCAGACATAAGGTACTGTCCTTTAATGCAATGTGAACCTTCATGTACTGTAGTGTTTAAGGTAATTTTAGTTCTGGCATGTGTTGTCTGACTACTTTAAACACCTCAGGCGCAAACTAAATGTTTCTCCATGTGTAAAAAAAAAAATCTCCTGTGTAGAAAAATTAAGATAACGAATGCAGCTAAAACCTTGGCTAACATGCTGTATGTTGATCCAGCGTTTTCCAATTTGAAAAGGTTCGATTCTGAGAGATAGCGTTGTACATTTTACTTGCAATATGTTTGGCCACTGTCTCTTTTTGAACATTGAATGCTGCTGCTGTCTGTTAAAGGCTTGGCCCAACTCAGTCAAGTATAAACGGATTAAGCCAATAGTGTGTAATAATGTGCTGCCCTTTTTCACATGACCACTTTAGTTTTCTAAAGCAATGAGATGGAATGGTAATTTTAAGCCACATGACTTGTATTTTCATTCTATGTTGTTGGAAGCCATTGCATATTCCTTCCTTTTTAATCAATCATGTGCAATGTTCCATAAAAAGTTGGTTGTGTAACACTATGTGGTATACTGTAAAGTATTGTGTGCCTTTAAAGAAGCCTGAACCAAAACATTTCATCAATACATAAATAACATACTGTACATATTGGATTACGTGAATTTTAAAGTTAAAGTCTGTTCTAAAATTAAAGAATTGCATAGCAAATAAATTTAATTTCAGACAATTTGATGAACGTCACCTACCCCTAGGGGCACTCCCATGTGAGAAAC
This sequence comes from Aphredoderus sayanus, assembly GCA_027564795.1. Lineage (NCBI taxonomy): Eukaryota > Metazoa > Chordata > Actinopteri > Percopsiformes > Aphredoderidae > Aphredoderus > Aphredoderus sayanus. Next base: position 1,473,364 of record JAODUG010000005.1, on the reverse strand, counting down.
ACTGCTTTAAAGACGCACCCACCTTGATTTGTGTCTAGAATTATTGTTGTGGATGAAATAATCAACATTTTGTCATGTTATGGTACAGTATATTCAACATTGTTACAAGACTTGATACTCCTGTCCATTACAAGCTTAAACATTGAGCTGGGAAATGTGTTTATTGTTACTTATAGTTCATTGTCTGGTCCAGTAATGCAGAGCCTTTAGTGGCTGCCCTAACATCTTTCATCTCATAAATTGAGATCAGTGCTATTCAAACACATGAAAGGAAATTGTGTCACATTCACTCCAGTGTATGCATTTTTATTTTGGTTATTCAATGTGAATGGACATTCAGTTAGTGTAACGTAATTGCTTACCAAGAACAGCTACTGGTAAATGCTTTTGTTAAGGGAATCCCTGTAAATGATTGTCATCTGAATGGACAAATATTTGTTTTTACTGGAGGCTGTACTGTCCATGCTTCTCATAGGTTTTTCCTCAACTAGGAAACTACAGAATGTAATGAGCAGAGCCTCAAACTCAGAAGCTCCCAAGCTCAAGTACCTGACAGGGGAGTGGTTTTATGAGGCTAAGTCAAACCGACATATGGACAAGATCCATGGCTCAGAGATCATACTGGCCTCCATGAAACCAAAAACTGCAGGACACTTAGGTAGGTACATTGAGGTATGTAGATATGTTAACTTATTTCTCATAAACTGTAGATAAACGTAGGAATGACTCAATTGAATACAGTGTTAAAAACACAAAATAAAAAACACATTATATTGTGTATGTTGTTGATGTCACTGTTGTATGCATAATAAATGTACTGTAAAGATTGAGTTGTCATCTACTTAACTTCTGGTGACAGATGGCTCTCATAGACTTGAAAGGCCAAGAGTTTCCGGTGGAAGAGGACCTGGCATTACCAGTCCACCTAAACCTTCTAAACGTTTGGCATTATCAAAGTCATACAGCAAGAGGTACATTTCTTTCATTCATGGCTTCTTCCTTTTCCTCCTTCATTTCTCCCTTTCTTAAATACATCCCGCTGTCCTAAGTCATTTCAGCAGACTATCAGCAGTGTTGTGGTTGGCACCTGCTACTGGCGAGTGCACCGGGTCATTTTGACCAATAGCACAGTGGGAAGGTTAAGTCTTCATTCATTTATTTTCTGCACGACTGAGAATAGATTTAGACATCTAAACTAAAAGCTTTTTTAAGATAAGATAAAGATAAAGTATAAATAGTTTTCCCATCTCATGCCTGTAATTTAATATCTGATAGCTGAATAAATATTTAAAATTCCTGTGTGAAGACAATTCCTGTGTGTGTTTTACTGTATTAGTTTGTGTGACTCAGCTTGTGTCAACATAGGTGGCACTAGCACACAGTATGTCTGTTTTCTGTCCTTGGCTAACCGCTCAACATTTCAGGATGTAGTCAGGATGTATCAAGGTTATTTACTGAAGGGTGTTCAGTAAAGACTGTAAATAACTCTTTATTATTTCCATATTTTGATTTTAAGTAACCAATCTTGTTGGCATTAAGTTAACATGCTTATGAACCTTTATCTACAATATGTACTGTTTTGATACCTACAGTATATTCTATTTTCAGAAAACAGAATATATATGTCTGCATACTGTATGTAGTGTGGCTTTGAATAGCATGTTAGCCTCATTTTAGCAGTGATGTTAGGTTTTGCTGTTTTTTATTGTTTCCTTCACTTGCAGGGACTGCAGATGGAAATTAATTAGTAGCTAAATCTGGTACAAAGCATATTTCCTTTGAGATTAATGTATTTTGGTTCCTGATAAATACATTTAATTGGGCTACAAATGTTTTTGTTTTAATTAAAAGCATACAGTTTTGGCTCTTCAGTTTTGCTTTGCTTACAGTGAAGTCTGCAGCAAACAGCAGTGTAATATAGTGCAATATTTAGTATAACTAAATATGTTTATTTAACATAAGTATTGACTGTGATGTACATCTAAAATTCCTGTATGTACAGTATACCACTTTTTACTTTTGAGCAAAAAACCTACAATACTGTATGAATATTGCATAAAATAATCGAAGAATAAAAAAACAACAGCAAAATTAATACACATGTATTTAAATATTAAAATATGAATATTAAAATATTAGAAATATATCTATTTTTTAATACTTAAACGTATATATTAAAATATATATTGATTAAATATAAATACAGTTTTATACATTATCCATTTACTTGAGTAAATTAATATTTTTGAAACATTTCTTTTCCAGTGTTTTAGATACAGAGAATGAAAAGCTGAATTTGGCAGTCCGCTCTCCAGGAAGGGTAGATACATGCGAAATATAAACATCATTTAATAATTGTAGACTTTTCTCATGTTTGTTCTGGTCATATTCTTTTAACATGCTATTATTGTCCTTTTAGCCAAGGCACAACCCTTTCAACCGTGCTTCTTTAATTCTTGTTGAGTCACCTGAAAACACAGAAATACCTACCAATAATGCTAACCTGGACATCACATCGCAGAAAGGTTTGATGTTTAGACACAATGATTTTCAACCTTTTTTGACGAATGGTCCCAAAATAACAGCATTATAATATTCTAAAATATACATATGAACAAGAAACCACACAAACATACATACACATTATATTAAACTTCAGAAAAATTGATTAAAACTACATGGCAATTCCCTAGGGGGCTGAACCCAGATGAGTAGCATTGTTTAAGTGAGACCTTGTTACTAGTAAATGAACATAATTTATTTGTCTTCTCCTGTAGAAGTCAAATCCCTACGGAATAATAACACTTCTGGAAAAGCTGGCCAGAGTTCCGGATCAGCCATGGACTCGGAAGGATCCTCTGTCGGGGCAAGACCTGTGCCCAAGAAGAGAACCTTTCTCTCTAGACGTAGCAACACTCAGACAGAGAGCGATAGCTCTGGGCACGGGTCTCAACAAGCCGGGTCCAGTATCATTGTTCCTGCCCCCAGACGTAGCCTCCAACAAGGCTCCAGTGAGGGTTCTAACCAGTCCAGCTTGAGAGCCACAGGAGAACCGTCACAGAGAATTGCATATTTTCATCAGTCACCTTCCAGTCAGCCTCTCTGCTATGCAAACCAAGTCTTTGTTCAGCCATTTTCTGATGTACCTCAGGAGAACATTGGGCTAGACAGAGAGGGCAGTGATCCTTCTTTATTAAAATACAGGTCAGTTATAGTAAATATACAATACACTTACTTAAATAGTTATCATGATCAATAATGCCCTCTTTCACCTGTGCCTGTCTGTCCAATTTCAGAGCAGCCACCAAAAATGACAACCCAAGCGACATAGTCAGCTCAGGTGAAAAGGAAAACCTTTATGGAGGAGTAAACATTGCCACTTTATCAACAGCCAGGATGAAGGGTCCAGAAATAAAGAATACCAGCAGTGAATCATCAATATTAAACCAAGGGAACCATAGTTTGACCCAAGGCATTGTGGGTAAGTTCATAAGCAAGAAAAAATATTCAGTCTGGTTAGTTTGAGACAGTTTTAGGTGTAGGCTTTTGTTTTGGGGCTATGTATTTACATTACTGTTTTTAAGTTTCTGTTTTTAATTTTTAATTTTCAGACCAGCCAGTACGTTATGATCTCAACCTCATAGATAAGCATGATACCAAAAAGTCAAATCAGAAACTGTTGTCTAAACTATCCCCTCAGAAGACTCTGGAGAAGATTTCTGGAGAGGAAGAAAACTCTATTGCCAAGGTCCTGGATTGGTTTACCCGCAGCATGGACAGTGATGATTGGCTAGACACAGTTGACAGTAAAAAAGATATTATTAACACTGACAAACAAGGAATAATAACAACTAAGGATTCATTAGCAAAAGATGTCAAGGTTGCCTATGAAAGCAGAATGAATAAAGGGGAGGATGTAGAGATTAATCTACATCACTCACAAAAGGCCTATCAGACAAAAAATGATAAGGAGCAGAGTATGTTGAGAACAGATAGAATGGAAAAGAAGGATTTGAGAGTGACACAACAAGTGGTCAGGAATACTACAGCACAGGAGAAAGCACAGGAAGTCAAGGAGAATGAAGATGAAACCCAACCCCCTAAAATTGGTCAATTGAAGTCCTTCTGGGAGAAAGGTATTGAGGGCCCTAAGGTCCTCATTGGCAAATTAAATGTATATAATGGACAAAAGCCCAATGACATTTCAGTGGAGAAAGAAACAGAAGAATACATAACTGGTAACAAACCACTTAACATTGAAATGCCCTCTTTGAAAGGAAAATATGATCCTAAAGATGAAAGAGCCGAGATACAGTTGGCACCAGTTTGTCAGTATGTACAGCTAGATATGGACCCCATTGACAGTGTTAAGTTAGCTGTGCATTCTAACCAACAGCCAGACTACATAACAAAGAAAGGTACATCTCATACTCCTGCACCAGACATCCATGCATCCCCAACCTATTTGGGGAAACAACAGAGACCTCTAACTCCAAAGAAAGAGGACCAAAAGTGTAATGTAGAATATCTATTACAAGTCAGTTCTCAAATTGACAGAAGGGACTTGGATACAGAGACAGATATGTCTTGGACCAAACCCAGTTCTCAACCAGGAACACCCATCCTGTTCAGTTTGAACCCTGAGTATGAACCATCTTCAGCAATGGCACAACAGGAACAACTGTTGAGGGCTTTCCCAAATCCACAATTAGTGCAATTCACTCCCAAAGCACAAATGCAAAGAGGGCCAATTGAAGATGAAATGAAAAAGGTAAATGAAGATAGATCAGCACAGGCAAGCCTGTCCTCCAAAAAACTAGAAGAGTCCACCAATAAAGATATTCTCTATTCACATAAACATCAGGAAACCACTGCAGAGAGGATAAAGCACCTCAAATCTTTTTGGGAGAAAGAGTTTTATGCTGATAAATCTAAAGCATTTGGGGATGGCAAAAGCACTCGTGGCTCAAACATGGTGAAACTAAATAAAAGGTTTACAAAGTCTGAATATGACCTCAAGGTAATTGGGAAAGATTCAGACAGTGATGTGGAAGAAACTGATGGAAATCGGCACAATATTACAGTTGTTGCTATGAATCAGAGGCAAGACAAATCTTCACCAAGCCTCGGGACAAACCGTGCACAATTCAACCATCTTCGTGAGTTCTGGGATGAGGCCTTTTCACATCGCAGAGGGCCTCTTTCATTTGACACACCCAAAAGCCCAAAAAGAAAAGACCAAATGGATTCCCAATTTTCGACCATCGACTTAAGCCAATGTATTGAGCCTGACTTAGATCACAAAACTGCTGTCAATGTTGAGAAAAGCAGTATTAGACCAACTGCCATTAAATCATCTCCACCTTCACAGAGTCGATCAAAGTCACCCAGTGACAGACAGACTGGAGTGGGGTTAGGTACAGGAAATTACAAAAAAAGAAATTCTTATTTTGCCTCAGTTGAGACAGCCCAGGAAAGAGACAGTAGAAGGGGCTCCAAAGATTCCTCAAGAGAGGAGAAATCCTCTAAAATACAAAATAGTGTGGGAAAAGAGAGTCGATCTCCCAAGAAAGACAGTTCTAGTGGTCGTGGAAATACTTTTCGTCGTGCCACTAGCATGTTTTCCCTAAATGTCATAGAAGAACCAGATCCACCATTTGTTGTAGAGCATAAAAAGAGCCAGGAGGCAAGCCCAGTCCAATTCCAGAGCAGACGGCCAAGTACTGAAAGGACACAGGCCAGGAGACAAAGTGGAATCATCTCTAGCAGAGAATCGGAGGATTCTGAACCCCTGGCTCCTCGTGCACGGGCATTTGTTCCTACAGACTATCGACATTACCTGGGCATGACAGAGAAGACTGGTGTGCATGCCATGCTAGCGCCAGCGGCGAAGGAACAGGGGTCAGAGGGCAAGGGGTATGACCTTGACCTGAGTGGTCCAGTAAGGGCCAGTACACCTGCGGGCCCAGAGGAACGTTATGGAAGGAGAGGAAGCAAGACGTCTCAGCGCCCTCTGTGGGTCAACAACAGCAGCTCAGAGACTGGCCGTGAGTCGTCTGTGAGCAGCACGTCAGAGATCTGGTCCAAGTCCAGGAACAGTTCTAGTCATCACAGTTTTCTGTTAATCATTAGTTTGTCTAGATAGTACCAAAATGTAGTTTGCTTACTATTCATGTATTTCTGTTTCACTGTTGATAATAGGTTCTTCTAAAAAAGATATCCATATTATATTTCTCTTAAATATATTTCAGAAGGTGCACATGCCAAAGTCATCATAAAAAGCTTTAACCACCCTTGATACAGTGACCATACTGTACAATACAGTATGACCTGTAGCACATACAGTAGAAAGGGTCTGTTTTATCAGTATGCTTGTCAGTATGAACATCCCTTTTAAAGCTAGCGTAACTCCTAATTACTCCTATAATTTACTAGTCCTATATCTGAGAATAGCAGCTCATCTTCAACTGACCAGCTATTCTCAGCTATAGGACTGGTAAATTAGGATGTATAATGTATACATTCAACTTTATACTATAATTCCATACTATAATGTCAGTGTACTAAGATGATGCCTTGACATTTTGAAAACCTTTAGATAGCACAATTTATGCATATACAGTACAGTAAAGCAACTTTGCTTAGTTTAAATTTTAATATCACATCATTATACAAAACACAGGAATCCACAAATACCATCCACAAAAGTATTACATGTCTTCTAATTTGGGAGTGGGCCCTCAAAAATATTAATAAAAACATCTCTTAGGGGCTCATTTGTGCTATTTTTCTATTTTGATTTAGCGGAAAACGAGGAGGAACCAAACCCAGTGAGGAGAGCCCTATGGCGAGCTGAGGTTAGGCCTAGAAACCTGGCTAAAAGTTTAGAGGACATCACAGCATCCACAACACCACGTGAGTGCATCATCAGCTGTCCTAAAAATTGCACTAACTTATTAGAAAATAATACACAAAGAAAATACAGATTATACACTACTACTGCACATCCCCAGATATCTTCACCCATGACAGCATACCTCTATCATTGTTTTATAGTGCCATCTGTTGCATCACCACCCTCGTCCTCGTTTTCTGATCCAGAACACGTGAAGAAAATGAGCAAGTCAGTTCCCTCTTTCCTACAGAACGAGGTAAAACCAATCCTGTATTACTTCCACCAGTAGGCCAAGGATCATTTTGTGTCCTATGGAACTGTCTGTGACTTCTGTCTGTGTTTTAGGCTCATGTTAAAGACTCCACATCTGAGGACATTTATCATGGAGGCAAGCTAAAGATGGCTAGTTCTGACCGCATCAACCCCACTGGCATAGTGTCTGCATCTCGCGTATGTTAAGGGTGTTCACATGTACTGTTGTCCAAATCACTGCTTTTTCACAAAGCTTTCTTAAAGTAGGGTTAGTCATTCTTGTGAACTCAAATTAAAACAAACACATCTCCCCTCAGTGCCATAGGGTGCGATATTTGGTGATTTTGACAAAAAGTGCATTACAATTGTGACCTATACCTTTAATATAGCCCAATATAACTGTCTAATCTATACCAACATTGAGTACTTTGTTAAGGGTACGCTCTTGAGTTCTCTCTAGAATTGCTTTAAGGTTGAAATTGGTTTAGATCTATGATAGTTCTTATCCTTCCCTTTGTGACGAGTGGCTGACACTCCTCTCTACTCAAGCTACATTTTTTTTCATGCACAGCTGTGGGGAAACAATTCTTGGGTTCTGGGGGGCTAACACAATCGAGAAATGTACCTTTGAAATCAAACATCATGGCTACCAGGGAAGGGGTACCTGTAATTTCAGAACATAATTTTCAGAGTTTGGTGGTGGTTTGAAAAGATATTACAGCAGTGTTAGCCATATTACAGCAATGGCCTCATTCCTTTTAGGGCATTTAGAATAGTTTTCTGATCATAATATTAAGTTGGACAATGATCAATCATAATCATATTAGAAATTAAAATCAACAATATCTGTACTGTAGCTACTGTATCAATTAACTGAAAAGAAAGGGTCAGATTCTCATGAGGACAATTTGTATGCTAGATATTCCACTATCATTATCATGGTTTATGGTCTAAAATGTCAGAATGTACTGTAGCATTAAAAGTCTTTATGTGACGGTGTGCATCCCTCTCCAGCTAAGTGGCAGTGTGATGACCATGTATAGTGGGGACTATGGCACTGTGGACGTGCAAGGGAACATCCAGTTCTCCATCAACTACGTTCAGAAGCTCAGAGAGTTCCATATCTTTGTGGCTCAGTGCCAAGACCTGGCTGCAGTTGACCCAAAACGAGGTCGCTCAGATCCGTGAGTCTTCTCTGTTTCGTTCCTTACCTGTTGCTTCCCGAATAAGTGTTTGTTTGTTGGCTTTTCATTGGCATCGTTGGCTAGGGATATAATGTACGTGCAGTAGTTGATTGCTAGCACAACTAATCACTTAAACTTTAATTATCTTCCTTTTTCTTTTAGGTATGTTAAAAGTTACCTTGTTCCGGACAAAGCTAATCTTGGAAAGAGGAAAACGTCTGTGAAAAAGAAAACACTGAACCCAACTTTCAACGAGATCCTCCGGGTATCAATTTGCTGAAACTATAGCAGTGGAAATGACAATTTATACACTGCCTTTCCTCCGTGAGAAACAGCACATCGTAACAAATGCCAGTAACCGATACTTCCCTGTCCCTGCAGTATCGTGTTCGCATGGAGTACCTCAGAACCCAGACACTCATTCTCTCAGTCTGGCATCATGATACGTTTGGAAAGAACAGTTTCCTGGGCGAGGTAGATTTGGACCTTTCCAAGTGGGATTTTGAACACACCCATATGAATTACTTAGCCCTGAAAGCCAGAGTAAGACATGAACACACACACACTCTACTTTGTTCTTATTAACAAACTGACACTTATCCTCAAATACACATTACAAGGAATCATAGCCTAATTGTAATGATACGTAATTGTTGTTGATACATCAACAATATGTATCACAAATGTCTTGTATCTTCGACATAACTACTTCAGACCACACCCAATGTACTGCCTTCAGACGACAGAGGAGAGATGAGAGTAGCTATACGTTTCTTGCCCCAGATCAGTCATACCGCGGGTGAGTATACACGGTTTCCCTCTTTCCTCTGGAAGTTAAAAGTAAATTAATAGCATTTGTGTGTTTCCAGCCCCTGTTTCAAGGAAGCCAGTCAAAGTTAACATTTCTATGTCATCTCTGACAATAAGGCACAGCTAAGGAAAGCCCCAACACTGGTGAGGTTCACATCTGGGTAAAGGACTGCAAGAACCTGCCTCTAATCCGAGCCACTATTGACCCATATGTAAAATGGTATGCACAATATATCAAATGAACATCATTAGCTGAAGGGCCTGCCCTGGTGCTGTATCTCCTGATTGCATTTTTTCTTTCTAAAGCTTTGTGCTGCCAGACACAAGCAGGAAAGGCCGCCAGAAGACGCGCGTGCTGCAGAGAACGGTGGACCCAGTGTTTAACCACACCATGGTGTACGATGGCATCCGGCAGGAGGACCTGACTGAAGCCTGTGTGGAGCTCACTGTGTGGGATCGAGATAGACTGGCCAGCCACCTTCTGGGAGGCTTGAGACTGGGTCCTGGCACAGGTATGGGTGAAAGACAGCTACTGCACCACTCGGCTGCATGTCAAAACTGTCTTATCTAATTATAGGAGATTGTTATGTTTTTGCTACAGTATGTCCTGCTTTTGTTTGGCTTTCTGTTTAGGCAGTAGTTATGGAGCAGCGGTGGACTGGATGGATTCTGCTCCTTATGAGGTGGCTTTATGGGAGCGAATGATGTATTCGCCAAATGAATGGGTGGAGGAGGTGCTACCATTGAGAATACTGACTTCTGCCAAAACTGCACTGAAATAAGCAGAACGTCTGCGATATCTTAAACGCATGTTTTCAAATGGAATTACGAAATACTAGTAGACTGAGAAGTCCAATTTGTCATGTAATTTACACTTAAATATCTAAAATCAGAAAAGCACTTATCATGTGTATTCTAATTCTACATGTATTCATATAGAGTATATTGGTAAAAAGATTATATTACTACAATTTGTATTTACAGATGATCTGACATGTCTTAATCTGGAATATTAGGAAAGCGTTGCTTCTATTATCAATATTATGATGAGTGCTATTTTGACAAGTTTTCTCGATAAATTACACTTCACAACAAATGGTGCATACAAACTTTATATAATTCTGCTACATGTGATACATTTTGTTAACCATGTATTAAGAAAATGCTAAACATCACATAAGAATAGTTTTGACTAACAAGCAGCAGTAATATCTTAAAAACTATTTTATGGTAGATATAAACATTCTTGCAACTTATTTTGTGTGCATATTTCAAGCATATCAAAGACCCACTGATCACTTTAGATCAATATCTCCATCTAGTGGATAGAAAAATGAACTGATATCTCATCATTAAAATTAATATTTGTAAAGATTTTGGGTTTGATCCCAACATGCCCAGTTTACCTACGGGCATCCCTGAGCAAGATGGCTAACTCCTAAATACCTTAATACTTGTAATTGTACTTGTAAATGTAAGCCGCTTTGAATAAGAGTGTCTGCTAACTGTAATACCCATTGCCTGCTTCACTGTAACCTAGCAACAACATGGATCACAGCATTGGACAGAACCAATAAAAAAAATAATATATATATTGCAACAACTCTTGTTCATCGATTTAATCTCATCTGTTAAATTGTTGAGAATACATAAATATCTCAACAAACAAAAACCTTAATATAAAGAATACAATGATAAATACCTAATTATAAATCAGTGATTTATCAAGTAATGATCAATCAATTATTATACAAAAGATTATTGTACAAATTCTGTAGACGTAATTTAAGGAAATAATCTTAATGTTTTGATAATGATTTTTTACCCATTTCTACATAAATGCCAACCACCCCATTACAGTGTTGTTTGTGTCTGACATTGTGCAGATCTTGTTTTCTATTGACAATCCTAGCAGATTGAATGTTTCCTGTTCCCTCTTTTATCAGTCAGAAGATGTCTGTAGTCATATGCTAGTTATATGTCTTTCTGTCTGAAGTACAGCCCAATGAAGACAGCCATGATCACAAACAGGATAGCCAGGACAGCAACAGTTGCAATTACACCCACAAGACTGCCGCTACTCTCTGCAGACATGGTCGAGGCATCTACAGTAAATAAACAGAGCAGACAAGTAAATAGACAAGATTCAATGTAACTGTAGTTGTTTAAAAAGTCCAAATAAGCCTACATCGTCATATTGTTTAATTCTTCAATTATTCTTGCTTGCTTTGTCATTATTAGCTTGAGGTCATTCACTTTTTACTCTGCAAAGTATTAAACACACCAAAAGCATTACAGCCTAAATAGTATGTCCGTTCTTACCATTTGCTGTCATTTCAGATGAGCCTGCTAAAGGATCTAGTAAGAAAAACAAAAATTCAGTCATAATAGACATCACTGTTTTTGTTTTTTTTGTTAATACATAAATAGCCAGTTTCACAGACATGGATTAAGCCTAGACCTAGACAAAGAACTGTGTTCAATGGTGATCTTCATTGAACTTTTCTTTTAGTCTTAATCCACAAAACCTCTTCATAATATGTGTGAAACATACAGTAAATGTGTGAGGAGAAGGTAGTTAGAGCAGAGGAGTAGAGAGGAGTGGCAGCCAAGCGGCACTCCTCGTGTTGTGTGGGAGGGACACGTGCTCTCCTCGAATTTCAAAACAAAACAACAATTGCAGACACGAGGAGGATGTGTGAAATCTCTATGGAAAGCCAAAGTGCATATTCTCACCGGGTTTAATTTCCTGCGTGACGCTGATGGGAGGAGACGTGACTAGAGCACTATCAGGTGACACATCCTGGACTGCTCTCCTCCTCCTGCTCAAGCCTGTACAGTTCTGGAGGGAAATAAATAAATAGAATAAAATGAATGTAAAACCCACACTTATATATACACAGTATATATATATAAAAGAAAACAATAGCATAATTAAGGGTTTTTAGAATATTGAATATTAAAACAAATCTGTTACTAATGTACAGTATCTTTGGAAAAAAAATCCTTACTTAAGATGTGTAATCAGTTATTTCTTCTATATCTTGCAAAGCTTAAATACACAACCAAGCACAAAAATAAAGTGTACGTTATAGCAATGTGACTTTTCTACAGGTTCGGCGATAGCTTCACAGTGTGTGACTATAGCTACTGCCTACTCACAGGAGTTACAGCAGCACATTTGGCCACCTCACAGAGTCTGGTGATACAGTGAAGGTAGAAAGTGGAAATGGACAAGTTCCTGTGTTCCACAAATCTGAAGGCCTCAAAGGAAAACCGTGCCTGCTGGGAAATCCCATTGTCCTCCACTTTGGTTTGTCCATCACGTGTGCACCTAGATGAGGTAAGCCTCATCAGTTTGATGAAGGTCCAGAAAATCGACAGTTGTGTGTTGTGTGTGAGTGGCTTACCCAACAAAAAGGTCATAAGAGGTGTTGTTCTGTGCAGGAAAGGGCTTTGTGGTTGCGTAACATCTGTCAAGCAGCACATTAAACCTTCAAGGGAAAGATACACATAAGATACAGATACACATACGCACGGACACGTAAATTCACAATTATTTAAAACCATATGCCATACAGTAGTTAGCCATTATTGATATTGCAGCTTGTGTTCATGTCAAGGGTCAAGGCAAGGCAAGACAAATCATTCATTCATTCAATATTTAAATGAAACACTGGTTGGTTGTGAGTATACAATACCTAAAAGAGGACTAACTCTTGATTTTCACTGTAGTGAATACAATAATCTGTTTGGATAAGACTCAAATTGGCACAGTGTTTGGAATTTTACCCCACTTGTTTTGAAATATGAGGTCAGGGAATTCTGTGTGCAACCCTCTTTATAACACTCAACATTCATCTTTTATTAATTTCTTGGATGAGCAGGCTGTCTTGGCTCAATGCCATGCTGAAAAGGTCAACTTCTTGTCTGTTACCTTCAGTTTCCTGACTGGGAGACAGCTGGTTTTAGGTCAAATGATCTTGATGTTTGGAAGGATGCCTGAATCAAATATCCTGATCTGTCACCTCTACATTAGTTAGTAAATTGTGAGCGAGACTGTGTTCCTTGGGTTATAACTTTGGCACAAATTAACACAGACCATATGCAGAAAGGTTTCCCTCTGGGAGACTTTCTTCTTTGGCCTCTTGTTAGCTCAGTCTTGGGTCCTGGTCTGTCTTTAAAATCCCCTGGTACCGACAATCTTTACAGTGGTCCATTTATATACCATATGTAACCAAATTATTTTATTTACTCTCCTCATCTGTACAGTACCGCTGTACCATCTCTGTACCTCATTGTGTATTGTGACTATCTCAATAGTATGCAACCCGGAGACTTTGACATAATTCCTAAAGGAACGTATGTTTTTATTTATAGCTAATCACAATTACTTCAGGTGAAGGCAAAGCTTTGTACATGGAACAATTAAAATGTTTTATTGTTACAGTTACAAGAAAATGTCTCATTTGTCTTTCACTTAACAGTAAATGTAACTGGTTACAAGATCTAATTAAATGTGCAAAAGTGATGACATAATTTGCCTTTTACCCTTTACATCAACAAAAGCAACAAAATCCGTAAGGACTTATTATTCTGTGGTATTTGCTGTACATTTATGATAAAATTTTTACTGACAGTCTTTTTAATTACCTGTTTGTTAAATTGGTAGCTTTGATACCTACAAAAATCCTGGTCTTCAGGTTTAATCCACCCGGTGGTATAGTAAGTGGCACAGAGTATGCTGTATCCTTTAGTTTTTATAAATAATAATAATACCAATTAAAGTTAACTGTCTCCAACATGAAATATTTGCCATGTAACAACAATACTCTATGGGCAATATATTAAAATGAAACCTAGATTATTACTTACGGAGTAGAGCTGCATACTTAGTGTGCTGATAAAAGTACCATTATTGTCCCTTATGGCAACACTCACACCCGATCTGTATAGAATAAAATGGAGTTGATAGATCACAACTGCACATGTTAGTCTACTATTTTGTCTAAACATATTGTGAATATAGTCAATGGACTTACACGCCCAATTGGGTGTTGTTTACAAGATATTGCAATGGATAGTTGCATGAAAACTTATATAGTATTTGTTGTCGGTAGGTGATTGTGCCCTCAGTAGGGTCCTTGGAGTTGATTATACCAGAAATATTAACAAATTGGACATTTGAGTAGTCAGAAAATACCCCAGTACCAATCTCACTGGATATCTGTTTAAAAAAATTAAAATAAAAAAGTTCCAGTTAATTGATTCACTCAAATTTTCATTGCTTGATTAAATCTCAAAAAAGTATATATACATACATACAACTATTTTTTCATTTTACCAAGTAGTTCTCTCTCTATACATACATATATAAATATATATATATACACACATACAC
>JAODUG010000005.1:1442958-1458722 GCA_027564795.1 Aphredoderus sayanus | reverse complement strand
TCTATCTATCTATCTATCTATCTATCTATCTATCTATCTATCTATCTATCTATCTATCTATCTATCTATCTATCTTCCACACCCAATTCTCAGGAGACACGAACAATGAGTTTACATTAAGAAATTAAAGTAACGCTTGGGAGTATTTATAGGCTTAACAGCTATAACTGAGAGACTATGACGGGATGCATGGCAATAATGTATTTGTGAGTTTTATTGTTTTAATTTGAGGGAAATCACAGCCCTGACATCTATCTGTCATCTTCTCTAGTGTAAAGAAACTTATTGAAATCAGAATGTTTTTTTTTACTGTTTAGTTAGTGAGTACAGCTTTAATAATATATGTCTGTACAGTGATTCTCAAAACATCGATAACCCTTCAACAATTTCAGTGGGTTTGGCTAGATGTTTTAGCATGCATCAAAGTGACCTTGAATCTAGTGCAGCAAATTAAAGTTAATGTAAACTCCATAATAAAATGAACCACATCTGTAACAATCAGATGTGTATCACTTGAACAATTAAAGTGCGTCAGAAACTCGAGCAGCTGGAAATTAGTTTCTCATGCTGTATGTAAGGATGGTACATTGCAAAAAATGTAATTATATGTTCTGCACTGTTTGCACTACATTTGAATCACAAGGTAATACAGATGGCTCCTGCCTTGGAGTCTTTTCCATTAGACAGTGCAGGCTAGAGATTACAACAAGTCCATTCTGCAGAATAGATTAAGATGTCCACATCTGTACTCCCACTCCATCATTTTGATGGGTGGTTCACACATCCTGTCACCTGCCAGTGAGTTATGTAATTGAAATTAATATGACATACTCTTAGGAATTGGGCATACTTTACAAGTAAAATGTATATGAATCCCTGTTGTGTACTTCAACAGACAGCATGCGTGTTATAGAAACCATAATAGGGTTAAGTACAGTATACTTACAGTACTACTCCAGTCAAGCAAGAAACGTTGGTGAAGTGATAATTTACATGTTGACTAATCTTACTAAAACACATTTTTGTGTTCATTTAGATACAGTAATACTAAATTATGTGTGTTCTGTGTTACTAATAGCAACACCCATCATCTCAGAAAACAAGTGGGATATTAATAATACATTTCTAATAAAAAAATGGCAACCACACTGCAACTTTTGACACATTGGTACAATACATTTATAAAATCAAGCTGTTTGGAGTGCAACATTTTTCAACAGCTGACCTGAACAGTAAGCAGTAGCCTACTGTGTAAACCACCATTTACATACTGAATGGTCTTCTTTATACAAAATGTTGGTATTACAGTAAAATTACAAGAAACCAATATCATCTCTTCTGTTGATCTCTCTAAGAGAAAAAGAAATGTGATAGCAATCACAATGATTTTGACACAATGAGATAATAGTGTGTTTGTTGTCACAGGAGTACATTTTAACTGACACTATTCTGAATACAGAATATTTAAGCAAGGGAAAGACACGTCATCTTTCCAGACATTGCTCAAAAAATTGTTTTGTTGCGTCTTATCTGCATCTATTCTAATCTATCATTGTATTCGTACAGTATATTCTAAATGACGGTACATGCTGTCTGAGAACAAAAGCTAAACTCTCAGTTTCTGTGGCTCATGAAATGATAATAGTAATTTCATTAGGTTATATTTGTTTTAGCATGGAAACATGCTGTACTTATTAAGGTTTGTTGTCCCAAAGGGTCATGAAATGTTTTGGTTTTGTCAGCAGTTCTGTAATTGTATGCAAGTTTTGAGAAAGACAGGGGTTGTGGGAGGTTGGGTGTGGAGACAGACTGACCTTGTTCAGCTAAAGTCACACTTTGACATAGCTCCTCTGACAGTAATTGTGAGGACATAGCGGACATTAGGATTGTCAAAGGAGCCGGTTTAGTCATAGAATAACAATAATGCTTCCTACAACAGGAAAGACACTTAATGGTGAGGCGTTCTCAGCTCAGGTACAGGGGCAATATCCGACAACATCATTATTCTTCAACTTTACTAGTAGAGGCCTTTATCTACTGAATCTTAACCAGAGTCCAACTGACATTCAAATGACACCCGTGTTATGTTAATAAAACCCTTCAGTAGTATTAGTGCCATAGTAAATAATCCACTTAGTAGCGCTCAAATCTAAAACAAATATTCACACATTCATCCTTAATTCTGTGACTCACTGAATGGAAGGAATAGTGTACACCAAATTTGCCTTGAGTTGAAGTTTTGCTAGCTCCTTGCTAGCGCACGCCAGAGTTCCAGGGTCGATTAGCAGTGTGGTTACATATATGTGGTTACAATAGGTCCCCTCCCCTCAAAAAGCTTAATGTAGGTATGAACCTAGAGATTGGAGACACACAGTGTGAACAGCATGCTATGGCTTAAGCATTGTTTAACCATCATCCTAAACCGAGTCTTCTTAACATCAGTGGCATGTCTTCAGTTATAATTGAAAGCTATTTCATATCATTTCACATTTACATGGCCATTTCAATAAATTGTTCCCAATAACCTGATGTAACTGATTCTGTTTCTGTCTAAGTTAATATTATGTTTTATATATGTGCCCAATGGCAAAATGTTGCTAGCATTTGTAATAACGATTCTCAAATGCAGATGAACACAGAGAGTGTAGACGAGGAAGATCTTTTAAGAAGATGCTGTATCAAGAGTACATCACACCTCCTGGCAAAGAACAGTCCTTTAGTAAGTCATCTTCTGGTTACATTTGAGTGAGTCAGCATAGGCACAGTACACTCGATCTGACAGACTGACTAACTGAGGTTAGTTGATTGACTGCCCATATTGATTACATGATTGGTAGACTTTTTTCTTGTTGGCCGGACATCATGGTTGACTGCACCAAGGACACGGTGGAGCCTCCTGTCTTTCCTGTCTCTACCTCACATTGCATCCTGTGTAAGGGACAAAGAGTACCTTAACATTGAGTCTCTCCTCCCTCTTGCCTCCACACTACATATAGCTGTGGAGATGACAGAGTGTCTTCTTAACACTGAGCCATGTACTGGCTAGCCAAACACATGAGCCTCAAGGCCACAAGTCTAAAAAGAAGCATACAGGCTGCTTCTCCAGCCTCTAGAGGGCGTGTAAGAGCTGTTTAGCTGTTTTGTTAACCTGATTTACAGTATTTCATGGTTTAGTGATTAATATTTAAAAGACATGAAAAGTATTTATATTGTGAACCAGGTATTATATTTATATAAATATAATCACACTGGTTTTGCACACATGCCACATGCTCCAAATTCATTCATGAAGTTATTGAATAATACATAAACTACTTCATATAATTTAGGTTTTCAGTACTTTTTGTGTTTACTTTTGTAGTGTTTTTGGTGGATCTGCAGTTTCATAATGTATACATGGGTAAGTAAGGGTGTATATGCACTGCACAATTCACTAATTTACTTACATTATCACTGCAATTGCCTGCAGTACAATTAATATAGGCATGTCAAAATAATACAATTTGTGTATTACTCATATTACCTAGTCTAGTTTTGAACTATCATTTGAACTATCTTTATAATTGATTTCACACAAAAATCTATAATTACCACAGACTGAATGAACCATTACAGTAACAAAACTGTATACAGTAAGAGTATTTGTGAAAAACCTTACAAAGGAGTGTACATCACCTGATGAAGATCCTAATCATCCTAGATATTTTGATCATGAATAATGAAAGTGTGTGCGGAACATTATCGAGTAGGCCTAGGACAATGCGCATGCTTCCCATTTGATTTGTGGTTACAACAGTTACAGTCTAGTTGGTGATAGGAGCTGGTGTGGGTTTGGTTGTTTGCTAAGTCTGAGTCTGTCCCCTGATTAGAAACATGAAAAGAAGGATGAACCTTTCTGAACAATTTCTGCAGATCTACAAAAATGTAATCTACTGTTTAATATACAGTAGCCTATAAGCCTAAATAACAAACGTGATTGATTATTGTCTCTATGCAAAAACAGGGGAGACAAGACAAATGAATGCAAAATAAGACGAAACCCCAGGAACACCTATAGCATAAGCTGCTACTGTACATTTCTCAATTATGACAGATGTGGGCCAGTGAGATCTCACGTCTGCTCTTACGGTACTAAAAGAGCTATGGATGCATATTTCTCTGCGGTTACGCATGTGAGACAGCTGGATAATTGCATCCTAGCGTTTGCATTTGTCGAGAAAACTGGCAAAAGATATACAGATGCAATATTGCATCTGTCGCCACACCCATCACATCAGCCAGACATAGCACGCTAGCAGAAAATCAGCTTGTCGCCGATGGGATAGTAGCCTATGTTACAGCGATCCAATGCGTGTGTGGATGAGAGACAGACAGAAGCTCACTGATAGCCTATAGGCTACATGATACTCGCATATGAATGCTGCATAGCATGGCAGCGGTAGACTACTGTCATAATACGCGAGATCATTGTCTTAACAATGCAGTTAGACGAATATGGATTGGTGCACGTGGTGCCACTTTCCGAGAGGTATTTAAGGATGTGGACACGGCTCTCTGTCAATGCGCATGATACTGCGGTTCCACTACTACGGGCTACGGCACGCTCCAACTCACCTTGAATTGGTACACGACTGTTCTCCTGTCATTCGGGCACGGGGCGTACGGATAACCAATACACGCCCCAAATCTCCACTAGCGAGCCAATGCAATGGTAGGAGAGGCGGGCCAGTGGCTACATTCTCACTCTTGGTTTCACTATATGCGCTCGTAAAACGGATCCGTCTACTACGAACGCGACGGTGCAGGTGCTCTGTCTCTTAGGGAGAGGATGCGGACGGAAGGACGGGGGAGGGAAAGGATGAAGGGAATCGCCTAGAAGAAAGAATACAGAATATGAGAGAGGTGTATTGATGAGAGACCGTGCGGTGCAAGGTCGAATATGAAAGATTGGTTGAACGGGGCACTTTGCGTGGTATTAGCTGGTCGGCAATAGTACTATGATTTGGTATGTGGCCACTCTGATAGCAAGTGTATTCAGCACCAGAGGAACGGCCGCTCAAGGTGAGTTGAAGTGCAATTTATTTTGTGCAGCATATAACATATGCTTTCTGGTGTTTTCATGTGTGCATGGTGCTTGGGTTTTGGACTGCATGCCATTTTACACTAATGGGCTACATCACAGCAACTGTGGGCTATTTCATTGTAACAAATGGCTGCATATCTCTCGTCACGTGAAAGTTCTGCCTTGGATAATTCGTATTAAGGAAATAGCTGGCTGTTGTTTTCAAATATCTATTGTAACCAATATCTCCATCGGGTTGTGCACGATTACATTGGGGTTGGATAACGAATATTCATATAGAGAAAATAATGTGCCAGTGTGCAAAATTATAGGTTTAGTCTTTTGATACCACACTCTTAGTTATGTTTGAATATTACTATGTCTATGCCAATATTGAACAAATGTAGATAATATGTGAATCAAATATTACAATCTTTTACATTTGATACATAATGTATATTAATACCACAAACAACAGACTAGTCCCATTTGAGTTCCCCAGAAAGGGGTGTGACCGCCCCATCTAAAAAGGACAAGTAACTAGATAAATCTTCGTGTGTTTGATAAAATGCAGCCATGCATTTGATGGAATCCTTTGCTGTATGCGCGATTTACGCTGGAACCACATGTCACATGCATGCTGCCAGCTGCTTTGAGCGACAAAACACTATTCTCACACAATGGCTCTCACCGTTACATATGCTTACTGCTGATAAATACGTCATTTATTTAGATTTATCATCTAGACATTTGGAAATCAGATTCTTCAGAATTTTTCCCGACCACGTTTTATGCACTTGCTTAACCTTGCTTTCCCGCTGCTGTCCAGGTGAGGGAGACATGTGCCATGTCGTTGCCTGGTAACTGATCTCAATGACCCCGCACTCCCAGTCCAAACTGGTCTCCTTAGAAGCCAGGCTGCCCTTAAATGTTGGGCCAGGTTACGCGCAGTATGATAAAAAAACAATGTTCCATTGACTCTATATTTTAAAGTATTCTTAAGTTAATTGTTATTATACCAATATTGTATGTACAGTAGCCTATAGACCTATATAGCTATATTATATGCTGGTATGACGTTAGAATGAGGTTCATACTGCAGCATCTTAGACAGCAATAAACTACATAATCAAGCAGCAAGGACAGCTTTCTATATACAGTACGTGGGTTTTTCTAAATGTGCTAATGTACTGATATATTTTCTATCTGTATGCTTGAGTTGAAATACAATTATGGCAATGTGATGCCTCATATTGTAGATCCCATTTTGACAATGTGGACATTGCCAAGATGTCAGTGTACAGTGCAGATAGATGCACCATTTTTTCAACAGCCTAGGTTGTAAATTAAACAACACTCAAGTCATGCAGTCATCACATAGTGACCTATATTCATGACAGGTCTATGGTATAACAAAATAAGAGATGAAGCTTCTGCCTACCAAAACCAAACCAACATTTGTCAATCATTATTATATGTTGTGTACAGAATGTGCAGGATGCAATTGAAGTCATAATTTATATGGCAATTTGAGGTTCAACAGAAGATTACACAAAACATATTAAGTACTAAACAATATTCATTCAATTGTGTAAGCCATTAGAACATGGTTTTTGTAATCAATGCTTTAGAAAAAAAATGAAAAAAAGAGGTTTGTTGGTAAATAGTTTGAGTTAAAATGACACTATTTGGTCATGTACTGACCTAATAAGGTCAGAACACATTTTCCCTTTGGCTTTGTTTGTTTTTTGGACTTTGAAACATTGGTAGCCATCGGTTAGGAAGGTGTTTCAGGTAGATGTGCAACCCTGGAAAAGTTTACACTGTGGCTTTATGATTACGTCTCTTAAGCTGTATTAGATTGCAGACATGCATGCCATATTTAATGCTGCATGGAACTGTAGCCTCACTTGCTGCCTAAATCATTCTTGTGTGACCAGAGGGACAGGGAGGCCGAATATAGGATCAAGAAGGCTAGAGAGGTCCACTAGTGCTGGCTAATGCTGCCAGGGAAAAGTTGAGCAGTGGCTGTCATTCAAAATGCTAATAGAAGGGATTAAGGTCAGTGGCCAGTGTGGCTGTAGGATGTGCTTGACAGCCTGTACTTGGCTGTGAGGAGTGACTGCTATGCTGACCTTTGCTCTTGATGGCAAACTGACTCTGTAGTGGGAGTTTGACAGTATTGGTGAGCTGGCGCTTCACCAATTCGTTTTACGTCTAATTTCCTTCCTGGGAACCTGCTCCTTGATATTCCTTGAGGAGCCAAAGCTCACTCTGTGAACCACGGCTTGGCATATTGCAGAGGTCTCTCACTGAGGAAGGCTTGCCAGAGATAAAAATATGTAGGGAGTGCTTGTGAAAGTGTCACAAGCTTTGCACACCTGAAGACCTTCCAGTGGCGCTAAGGCACAGTTTGAGCTCTCTGTGTCTGGGATATAAATATGGGCTGCAGTTAACTTCACTTATCTCTACTATAACTATTAGGAAATAGGCTAAACATTGTCAAGGAGATGAAGTATAATAGAAGAGCTGAACTTAAATATCAAAACTGGGAAAAATAATTAATATGGTTAATAAGATATTTTATTACATAACATTTGCTTTAGCCTATGTCTCATCCTCATATGTGTTACAGCACACAATAACCACAAATTACCTCTCCATGTAGCTCACGGTTTATGTTTGAAACACAACAAAGTGCAGTGGTATGAACAGGGATGGGTAGAGATCAGAGCTGTAGGGGGAGGAGTAGAGAATTCAGCACACTGCATTCAGGTGCAGGAGGGAGGTGCAATTGCAAACACACCTGGACGAGTGTCTCTTTAATTATTGTAAAATTACCCTAAATTGCACCATTACAGCCATATCACTTTAACAAGCCATTCCAGTGATGCTGTGTTGCGGTGTCTAAGTGGTGGAGTCAGTTTCGTCCTGAAGCAATTAAAGGTGTGGTAAGTGTTTATAAGCTAATATATGCTTTTTGTCAAAATCAGCCATTCAGCCGTTCTGTGTGCGCAATGAAAAGAAATCTGGTGTTTCTACACAGCCCTGAGTCTGTTATTGGGAGCACAAACAAAGTGGTGCAGACCGCACCACACAGCACTGTAACAGCCTTGGCAATGCGTGTCAAATTTGGGAGGGGGGGGGGGGGGGGCAGAGCTTCGGTATGGCATAAGAAGTGAGAGGTGTTTTTGTTTGATGATTTCAAAAAGCAACAATCTTTCTCCAGCAATACTTACTTTACATTTAAGGCAACGCATTAATAAATAAAGAAATTAGCATGAAGTATCTCTTGGATTAACATAGACCAGCCCATTCTGTTTTATATGCTACCCACTGGTGTATACTTTATTTTATGTATTGTGTGATTTGGCTTTTCAGACACATTACTGTGCATTTTGTGAACTTGGTAATGTGTTATACAGTATGTTGCCCTCTGCATAACACATTATGTGGACTCTGTATAGTGTTTAGATGCCCCATTTATTTTCTGTTCTGGTCTTTAAACACTGAATTTTCTTTTGAACAATCAATGGAATAGTGCCTCATTGTGTCAGCAGTCCTAGCAGTATTTTGCACCCAGTTTTTTTCTGCATATGGACAGGACAGCACAATTTCCTTTCTCTTTATTTCAATGGTTTTCATTTACTAGCCTTTTCCATAAACATCTTAGTTTGATATCCCGTTCTGTGTTTCACTCCTCATGTTGCTAATGGCACGCCCAGTTACTGTATGAATGATTATGATCCAATCCAATCAAATTATATCACTCCTGTGGTTTGTCCCGCCATAATATGCTGTTTCTTTGGAGATGCATGATATGCTCTGATTGCTCTTTTACGTTTAAATGTGAAAGTATAGATGTTAAACTGTGTGTCTCCCGTGAAATATTTGACCCTACCTAGTAGATACTGTACACCTCACACAAATTGGAATTCCCAAAATATACATGACTGTACTCAGTGATTTATTCTGTGGGCCCTACCTTGTGCCCCACCAATCACAAGAATAAAGCTTGTAAAAGTAGCTCAGAGAAACC
This sequence comes from Aphredoderus sayanus, assembly GCA_027564795.1. NCBI lineage: Eukaryota > Metazoa > Chordata > Actinopteri > Percopsiformes > Aphredoderidae > Aphredoderus > Aphredoderus sayanus. Next base: position 1,449,621 of record JAODUG010000005.1, on the reverse strand, counting down.
CTGTGCTCAAGCTGTGGATGTCAGACCCCTGCCAATACAGCAATGGGTATGTGCCAGCGCTTTCTGCTAATACCCCCACCCCACCTGCCTCCATCAACCAGTGCAATCCCAGTGGAGCTTTCTTGCAAATAATGCCTGCAGGATTCTGGGAAAGACAGTTTTTGTCATCCTGAGTGTCTAACTGAAGGGCCAGCCTAATAAATCGTAAAGCTGAAATATACAGTATTGTCAGGTAATGACGTGCTTACACAGCTTTATGTAGATGTATATAGTATTATGGATTGAATATGGATGGGATACAGTAGCTGTGTGCCTTTCATTTTGATGTTTGCCTTTTTCTGAGCAGTAACAGATCAAGACAGGTTTTATAAAGCAAACCCAAATGAATAAAGCATGTTATTAACTATATTCAATTATGATTATGTGAAAGAGGTAGTGTGTATTTATTGTCCCAAAATGAAAAGATCAAAGACAAAATGAGTGATGCACATGCACGCAAGTGTGCATGTGTCCACAATCATGCTCCTTACATTCACATTGAAACACTGTATTAGGTCCTCTGCTGAATCGGACTGGCAATGCATAAACTACATACTGTATGAAAATGTTTTCACCTAAAAAATAAACAAGAAGCATTTTCTAAAATACTGTATGTAAGCATTCCAAAATACTGTATGACGCCTAACCGATCTTTATATTTAGTGTACAAAAACATTCAGAAACACTGGTAAAAATAGACTTAATTATTGAAAGGCGAGATGGTAAGGATTTAAATAGAGAGAAAACTAACAGTCATGAGATCAGCAGAATATAAAGTAGGTAACGTGCTATTGCCATGGGGTTTGATCCAGAGTGTGCAAAGTTGAGCTTCTTTTCCACTGAGTTGTTTCTGTCGAAATTCTAAATATTTGCGTTCACCTGGGTATTTATTTGCTCAAATTCCAATGATTTGGGAGAGAAGAGGCACTAAAATTAATATTAGAACATTTCCTTGGAATTGTGTGCAATAGCAGTACAGTGCTGTACCATACTGAGCAGCTATCTGTTTTTATCTGTGTGGTGCTTCAAAGATGTCAGTGATTAATGTTGAACGAGGCCATTTGTTTTACAACCAGCTGTATTTTAGCTGGCCTTTCGTATAATTCATTTTAAACAGCTACAGGTCATGGCTTTCGAATTCATGGCGGTTCTAAGAAAGCGTAAGGAACACCTTTGAACCTGACTCAGTCATTGCAGGTGTAAATAAATGCAGTGTCTTACAGATCCTGCACCTCTGGCAGTGCCCAGCAGTGTTGCTTTGCCCCACTGACCTCTGGCAAGCCAAGGGTATTTCATTCCCTCAGCCAGTGCATCTACTGACCCCCACCCCCCTGTCTGTCTGCCTGTCTGTATGTATTTCCCTATTTTTGCTCTCAACACAGTTATTAGGTCTTTCTTTTGTCTATGGCCTGAGGACTGTGCCTGTAAAGAGCCCCACAGGGACACTGTAGTATGGGCACATTGTCCTCAAAGAAATGTAGCCTACAGATGACACTCCATTGCTCCATTGTATCTTGCTGTTTTGGTCTAAGTACTGTACTGTACTGCATACAGTACCCTCTGCATACTATACGACAGGCAGAGCTTAATAATGTTCCCTTGTTTTAGAATGTGTGCAAAAGTAATATTTGCGATTACATGTCCTTACCTTATGAGACTGATGATGATGATAATGATGATGATGCTTGTGGTGGTGATGATTTATGAGATTCATATTCAGATGTTCGAAGTTTGGTTTCAGCTTTTGGATATGATTCTCGAATAAAAACACAAGAGACATGCAGACACACGCACACACACACACACACACACACACACACACCGGCGAGCAGACACAAGCAACATCCTCACCCTCCACCACCCCCCACTAACAGTATGTACACACCCACGTGCACACCCACGTGCACACCCACATGCACACCCACGTGCACACCCACACACACGCATGCACACACACACACACACACATACATACAGAGGCCACTCTCTAATGTGACCTTCAGCACATGCGGGCTGGCATTCAATTACCGCCCTGTCAGTGGCCCATCCAGGCCAATGGCTGCCCACACGTCCTTGAGATCGTCCCTCCAGCCCTGGTCTAGTCTGTATTCCATTACATCCACTACACTGTGGATCTCATCCAGCTTAATTCTGTGCTCATATCCTCATGATTGTCAAGCACACACACACACACACACACACGCAAACACACACTGTACACATTTTGAGTTCACAGAGTGTCTATTACAGAATCTCTAGTTGCGATGCGCCACGGCGGGCCCGTCTAACATTTATTTTGTATTCACTTTGCAGTGTGAAATGCTGTAATGATGGTGTCAAAAACAGGCCTACAGCAGTGTACATCACAAAACGTTATGAAAACGTGTCATAATAATAAGCCTGGTTTATCTTTATATCATTTTAATTATTTCTTTATTTTTACAAATTGCCGCATATGTAGCATAAACATCAGGGGCTTTCTTCTCTTTGATTAACTACATGACATGTCTTTTTCTCTAGAAAAAGTCAGGTGAAGCTGACTCAACAATATTCTCCGCTCCATCACTCCCATGCACACATAGAAAACACATACAGGTACACACATGCCGGTCTAAATTGTAGCTTTTCTATTGGACAAGCAAATGTGTGTCTGGGAGTAGGAAGAAGAGTGTGTAGTGTATAAAGAATAAAAAAATCAAATGGCATTGTGATAAAAAATAAAAGGAAATCTAAATTATCATTGAATTCTGAAATGTATCATAGTAAGGTGTACTTTACACAAGAGGTGGCCATTATTTTGTCTCTTGTGCTATTCCCATCCTGTGTTTATGTTAGTCTGAACAGATGTTGATCGACTTGGAACAGATGCTTCTTATTGACTGCAGCGTAAAGGAAGTGCTTGACATGAATAGCTGGCTATGGCATTGCAAGTGAACCTGCCTAATTAACCTATGCCAAGCAATGAGGTATTATCCCCACGCCACCCTTATATCAACTGCCAGCTAGCTAGATAAATTATATGACAGGTGGGTACGCTGTGAAATGCAAGCCTCTGTGGCTGTGAAAGCCGTAAATATACACTAAGGTTAGCAATAAATATATGTTCAGGATGTACGCATAATGCATATTGGTCGGATTTATAAGATGTGTGATTTATGCCGATCTTACTCAACAGATTTTTCTCATCTCATCTCATTTAGCTGCTGTTCAGCGCCCACATGCACACACACACAAACACGCGCGTGCACACCCACACACACACACACACACACACACACACACACAACTGATATTTACCACACCAAAGTAGTGCTGTGCTGGCAGCTATCTTGAATTGACCATCACCTCTTGTAATGTATCAATCAATCCTGTTTGAATTGATCACATTGTACTTTTTAAGATATGAGTGTCTGTGTAGAGTTACAGCACATATTCTTCTGTCATGATTTGCGCAGCTGGCATTTCGTTTTGAGAGTGTAAATATCTTCCCTTGAATAAGTCCCCATAAACCCAGCAGGTCCCTGTATCTCCATTAAGGAAATGAAAGTAGCAGAAGCAGTGCCTGGGACTTGTGCTGATTGTGCCCTTGTGAGGATTTCATAAAGGGACTGGCAAATTATTAGCCAGGCATTATATTATCTTTATAGTAAATGTACAGTCCCAAACTGCTTTCTTTGCCACCACGATCCATAAATAATTTGAGCCAGAAATCTGAACCAATGAACTTCTGCAACCCGAACTGTCTGCTGTGAAAACATTGGATTTTTGCCGGAGAGTTTGAGCCCAAGCTTTATGTCAAGTGACTGGACTTACTCAGTCCAAACAAAGTGGCCCGTGTGTTGTGTAGATGCTTTTAGATCTTCGGATTATTTGAGCCATAGAAATATAAAAACAAGCCAGCACCATTCTCTTATGCATTAAAAGGTGATGCCTAATTTTACTGTACTGCATATTTATGTTCTGGTTTTGAAGATGACATTCAATGCCATCTCTGGTGTGGGGGACCAGAGATTGTGTGCCAATTATAGGGGTATCACACTTCTCAGCCTCTCTGGTAAAGTCTACTCCAAGGTACTGGAATGGAGGGTTCAGCCGATAGTCGAACCTCAGATCGAAGAGAAACAATGTGCTTTTCGTCCTGGTTGTAGAACAACGGATCATCTTAACTCTCGCAAGGATCCGCAAGGAGAAGGCGTCCGGGTCCCCAGGGAGATGCTGTGGGAGGTGCTGAGGGAGTATGGTGTGAGGGGTTCCCTTCTTTGGGCTATCCAGTCACTTAATGCCCAAAGCGAGAGCTGTGTCCGGATTCTCTGCAGTAGATCAGACTCGTTCTGGGTGGGTGTTGGTCTCCGCCAGGGCTGCGCTTTGTGTCCAATCCTGTTTGAGGTATTCATGGACAGAATATCGAGGTGTAGTCGTGGTGGGGTGGGGTTGCTGTTGGGTTGCCTGCGGATCTCAACGCTGCTCTTTGCAGATGATGTTGTCCTGATGGCATTATCGGTCCGTGACCTTCAGCACTCACTGGATTGGTTCGCATCCGAGTGTGAATCTTCCTGGCAATTTTTGTTCCAACCATCACCTATGGTCATGAAGGCTGGGTCATGACCCAAAGAACAAGGTCGCGGGTACAAGCGGCCGAAATGGGTTTCCTCAGGAGGAAACCCTCTCCCTTAACTTTAGGAATATGAGATTTGTGATTTGTGATTCAGAACCACATTAGAAGCTGAGATGATGAGCATCATCATGTAATTAATGCTTGTCTGCAGTCTTTAGTCTTAAATACTGTATATCTGTATTCTTCACCTTAGTAAAATATTCCTACAGACAAGAAAGCATTGTTTATGATTACATCTACATTACATAAAATGTTCAGCTTTTATTCACACTATTGGATCTTTGATTTAGATAAGATATTTAGTCTACTTTTAACATTTTCTGAAACTTTACGTGTTCCACTGCATTGCTAAACCATGCACTGTGGCAACTGCAGATTCTAAGAATGGGTCCGTGACTGGCAGACCGTATCTCCACTTTACACATTTTTTTAATTTGATTAAATCTGCTATTTTTCAGTCCAAATGCTTTGCTGGCTAAGTCTAATAAAGTGGATTAACTCTATCACAGGATAAAGAGGATTAAACTGGTAAACACAATCACTAACGGAGGCAAATGGGTCTTGGGGGCGGGGTTTGAACTCTCCATTGAAAAGACTGAATACAAATGTTTGGGTTTTCATTCCAATGTGTTCATTGAGAGATGTTTCCAGTTATAACTCTTATTTAACACAACCCTCTGTAGAACATATCTCACTGGAGCTACTGTACCGTAGTCATGTAAGCTCCCATCATACTGTACATGCGTCTTGCTCTGTCCTTATTTCCGATAATGCAAACGATCCTGTTAATGAAGGTGTTAAGTTATTCGGCTGCCGCTTCTTTAGAGTGAACCGTCAGCATGTGTCTTGATCCCTGAAGCGATTTCCCCCCAGGGCGAGGGTAGGCGGCCATGCTTGCTCTGGTGGAGGAGATCCAGAAGGTTCAATGAAAGCGGGGGTGGCAGATGGAGAAAATCCATTCCCAGAGTGAGCGTTCTGCTGAGGCAGGTATGCCGACCTTTCAGTCATCTGATAGGTCAACGCTCGGCAACGTGCCTGGACATCCGTGGCTAAACGCCAGCCCCGCTCGCTCTCATAGTAAAGCTCATCTGATCTGAGCAACAGCCAGCTATGATCAATGGTAGCCCTTGGCAGCTCATTTACAGTACAGCAGGGCATAGCCATGCACACAACACCCACCAACCCATTCAGACCACGAGATAAAGACAGTTTGGTATGGATAAACAGGGCAGGTTAATAAAAGTGATGAATAGGGTAAATCACATGCTTGCTGGTCAGTCAGCCAGAGAGTCCCATGGATATTCAATGTACCTTAAATATCACATACCATTCCAATGGTAACTGTTTGCATGGCCCAACTGTCATTTGTGTAGAATGTTTCTCTATCAAGCTTCAGCTGGTGTTGCATTCAGTTTTAAAAAAATGCCTTACCTTGATTGACAGGGAGTGGGAGGATATGATGGTAACAATCCAGAAATCATGTCAAACCTAGGGCAAAACCTGATTCACTTTTATATAATACAATTTACACAGAACTCTTAGTAAATTGTACACTATATGTAATATGTAAAATATTGTACACTATATATAATGGCAAGCCATACAGTATCTCTAGACTTACAATACAGTAGGCTTACTTGTGGGTAATGATATTTTTGTACCAGGTATCAGTCATTAGGGATGCACCGATTCTGAAATTCTTGGCCGATACCAATACCAATGTTTAAAATAATAATGTGTCAGATAGCCGATGCCAATGTTGGTGCAAATCTCTGCCATTTTCTTCCACTTTAATTTGAAAACAACCCACACATGTATACGTCCCCTCTTACAGTATTCCCTGCCAGAGTCACGCCCAGCCAGTGACTGTTATGGGTGGTATAGTACCACCTAAAGGATCTTCTCCAATTCAGCATTTAGCCGGTGCAGATAACCGATAAACATCGGCCACAGCCATCGGTGAATGTCAACTTATTTGCAGATAGGCTGATCAACAAGGCCAATGTACA
>JAODUG010000005.1:1422066-1436972 GCA_027564795.1 Aphredoderus sayanus | reverse complement strand
ACGTGCAAATTCCATTCCCAAATGTCATATTGTAGCCTACCGCTAGAAACAGAAACAGAAAAAGTAGAGCATAAAAAACAAACAAACCAACAAAAACAACAACTATTCTGTAGGAGGTTTCTCCAAAGCACCCATAGGCAGGTCAGGTCAGGGCATCTGTATCCTCTGAAGAGCTACAAGGTGAACCAGGCGCGTGTTGTTTGTCTCCCAACGCAGGCCTCCTCTCACCCCCTTGCCAGGGGTAGAGCCCTGCTGGGACGAGTCAGCCAGGAGCAGTTACTTGCCCCCGCCCGCCAGCCCCTTGTGAGTGTGCCGCGCTGCACTGGCTCGGCTGCATGGTTAACTCACTGCATAGGAGTAGACTGGATGGACTCTCTGCCAGTAGTGTACCGTTGGCCAACGTGCATGCACTGACCTCCACGCACAATCCAGGGATTTTATGTTTGCATCGAGGCTGAGCTGCATGTACAGTACTGTGTATATGCGCTGTTCACATATGGACTGTACGGCATGTCTACTACGACGTGAGGGCTTGACTATGCTGCCCCTAGTGGGGGGGGGGGGTGGGGGGGTGCGGGCAAAACGGTTACTGCGCGGAGGCCTGGCCATCTGCCTTTAACATCTGCATTTGGTGCAGCGTATGCAAAATAGGCCTCCGTGCTGCTGGAGGAGAGGTAGAACGAAGGCGATTTGCGAGACACGGTTGTCATGGTTGCGTAGCTGGCTCTCCTCTCATCCCGGGTCCATTACCTGCAGAGTCCTGCCTGGATGCTGCTGCGGCCTCCGGCTTCCCACTGTCGTAATGCAGTTCATTATGGCTGCCTATGGCTGCCTTGTATTGTGTCGTGTCGTCAGCGCTGAGACCCAAACATGCTTTTCTTCCCCCGTTTTGTTAGCTTGCGTTCATTCAGTTCCTGTTCAATGTTGTGGTCTTTCCCCCCCACCCCCCATCCTTTTGTTTCCCCACACTGTCATATTAAGTCAGTGGTTAACACAGTATTTGAGTCACGACCCCCAAAAAGACAAATAGAACCACATTTCTTTCAGCAGCATTTCTGTATTTATTCATCGATTGTTAGCATATGTTGTGGCCCACACCCCAACTATAATGGACCACTTTGGGGGTCCTGACCCACACTGAACACCGCTGCATTGAGTGGAAATGCCGCGTAAACCCAACGTCACGTGTCTGTGTCTTTCCCCCCCCCCCCCTTCACCGATAGGCTGTCGTCCGGCAAGATCAGCCCGGAGAGCTCCCCCCTGTCTCGGCCGCGCTCCCTCTCCTCGGAGGGCTCCCACGGGCCGGGCCTGTACGTGCGCAAGCTGCCCAGCCCCCAGCGGGAGCGCGACAAGGAGCTGTCCTTCTACAAGAAGACCAAGCGCGCCATCGCCAGCAAGAAGTACAGCGTGTCCAAGCACGAGGCCGAGGTGGCCACGCCCATCGAGCTGATCAGCCGCGGGCCCGACGGCCGCTTCGTCATGGAGGCCAGCCCGTCGCCGCCGCCGCCGCGCCGCATCCAGGGCTTCCCCTTCGCCGAGGAGTCCGACATGTACCCGGAGTTCCGGCAGTCGGACGAGGAGAACGACTTCGACCCGGGCCCGCTGCCGCCCATCATGCCCACGCTGCGGCCCCAGCTGTCGCCCACCTCCTCCAGCCTGGAGTCCACGCAGCCCCCCACCTACAGCCCCCGCCTCCAGCGGGCCATGGAAGGTATGGGGTTCGGGGAGGGCGGCGCGCTGCACGCTTCGGGGCAGGCCCCCGCGTCCCGCTACAGGGGGTTCCCCCAGGGCCCGTTCTACGGGTACCTGGGGAGCCGCGGCGAATCAGGGATCCCGCCGCCGTTCTACATGCCCGACATCAGCCCGCGTAGCTCGGCGCTCTCCTCGCCGCCCGGCACGGCCGAGGGCCCCTTCGGCTACCCCTCCATCCCGGAGGAGAGCGGGGAGATGGAGCACCACCAGTACACCGCCTCCGGCCACTCGCTGTCGCACAGCCCCGCCCCGCGCTCCCCGGAGAGCTGGCAGCCCCACGAGTTCCCCTTCCTGAGTCTGGAGGGGCCGCGCTTCATATACCCGCCCCACCAGCCGCGCCACCACCCCCAAGACCTCCCCGACCCGCCCCCGTACCCGCCCCACTCCCTGCCGCCCGGCCGGCTGCACCTGCCCCCCATGAAGGACGCGTCCGGCCCCGGACTGCTGCAGCTGGAGGTCCCCGTGGCTCCCCCGGGCCGCGACCGGCCCCTGGGGCCCCCGGGGGCCCCCCCGGCGAGGCGATTAGCTATGCAACAGGCCCAGAGCCTGGGCCAGCTCAGACACACGTCCCACGGCGTGGGCGTACCAGTGTTGCCTTACCCCGACCCGGCGGGCCGCGCGGGGAGCCCAAGCACAGCCCCCAGCAGCAGCCCCCAGTCCTGGCTCAGCCCGAGGGCGGGGCGCCGCGCCCCGGACCCCAGCCTCCCCCCGCTGGTCCTCCAGCCCTCCCGCCTCTCCCCTCTCTCCCAGAGCCCCCTTAGCACCCAGCCGGGCTCCCCCGACATCCTGGTGCGGCCCCCGCCGCGCCCCAGCCTCCTCCGCACCTCCCGCTCCCTGGAGATGGCGGAGATCGCCCTGCAGCCCTCCTCGGCCGCCACCGCCGCCGCCGCCGCCGGCTTCTCCCGCCGATCCTCCCTGACCGCCTCCCCGCCCCGGGGCCTGGGCGCCAGGCCGCCCGGCCCCGGGTACCGCGCCCACATGTCCTACGCCTCCACCGCGGCCAGTTACCCCTCCCAGTCCCCCTCGCCTCCCCCGGAGGGCAGGGACGTGTTCGGGCAGAGGCCATCCCAGAGGAGGACAGAGGAGGAGATGCTGCCCTCAGAGCCCTCCCAGCTCCAGATATCCGCCTCAGGGTAGGTGATCCCCTCCAGTAGTGACGCCACACCCACTCCCTTTTGTTTTGTATTTTATTTACATTTTTCTCTCAAAAAGAGGCAAGATGGCTTCCGCCTCTTGCTCCAAATTTCTTCAGCATTATTCACGTGATGTTTTGCTTTAGGGGTAGTGAGGACGCATATTTTACCAGGATATGCAGAAGGCATGTGGTTGCATTTAGCACACGTTTTGAGCGTCTCGATAGAGATGCTGTACATGCCAGTTGAATTGGCCCACAGGACTCAGCAATAATGTTGTTGTGCAATGAGCACTGAATCATGATGAATCTCTATTATTTTTTCACAATACCTCACATTTGGCATACTTGCTAGTATGCAAGTCTGAAAATTGATAGAATTATTGAACTAAAAGTGGATTTGGAACGTCTAAAATATAAAATATACAAGTTAATTGGCTGACATAAAGTCGTGTACATGTATTCAGTTCAGTCAAATTATACGCACATTTGGCAATTTGCATTCAAACTGCAAATCCATTATTTGGAGTTGGACTCAATCCAATCGTCTTAGGCCTAAAGCCTTTTCATGTACTGTATAGATAACAAATGTACCTGAGGCGCATATACATTTGTAGCTCTATAGTTGTCCTCTACTGTCCTATTCCCCTTCACATGGCCTCACCAGCCTCTTTGCAGGCCAGACTACCATTACAGAGAAAGCTAGCGAGCAGCAACTCGCTCCTGCACGCTCCCTGGCCGTCATCATAAAGTAGCATCTATAGCGCTGCTGCTTCACACAGGGTCTTACCACGTTTGTTTTTGATTGATCTCAGCTATCTGGGCAGCGTTGTGACCCGGTCCCCTACGCCGCAATAGGTAAGGGTCGGACCCATGTCTGAGAGGGGAGGGGGTCAGCAGGGGGAGGGCTCTAATCACTCTCTCTCCTTTAAAGGGGAATCGCTTTAGGTTGTGCCTCTGTACTGGATTCAAGCTAAAGTTTGGCTAACGCTAAACGCTAACGATCGCGCCAAGGATGCGATCTCCATGCGGTCCCGTGCTACGCCAAGCCTGCTGCAGCGGTGGCTGCAGTAGCCGGGCTCGGCAGCAGTATGCGGAGCACTTTTTTGGACTGTGAAGTTGTAGTTGACATTTACCTTACTGAGGAATACAGGCATGTTTCCCTGCACCAAAAGCCTTGAATCAATAGAGGACCCATAACGGCTGACAGACTGCAGTATTCCCCTTTAAAGATGTGTTCCATGTGCAAAATGCCATGCATGCATTCTCTAAATATCTCTCTATGACCAAACAAATAACAACAACTTTCAGACTAAATTCTTTGTCACATTTGTTGTCTTAAGTGCTTTCGTTTTCTGTCATGTGACTGTTTTAATGGCCATTTCCTCTTCCTGTCATGTGACTGTTCTTTAACGGCCATTTCCTCTTCCTGCCATCTCCTCCTGTCAGCATGGTGAAGCCTCTGTACGCAGTGTTCATGTTTATGGAAGTGTGCTGTACAGCCTTCATGTCTATTGAAATGTACTGTATTTAACACACTGTGGCCACAGCTCACAGTAGTTGTGAGAATCTGTACAGGACTGTTTCTAAGATTTGTCCCCTCCCCCTCTCTGCTAACATTTTTCAATCTCTCTCTCCACAGTGACAAATGAGGGACAACACCTTTAAAGCTTTCTGTTCCTGTGCCTTTTGAAACATTACAGTGCTTGGCAAAAGCACCTGACTTAATGAATCGTTAAGTCAGGTTTTCCAAGTTTCCAATATTAATTGTTTGAAAGGCGTTGTGCTTCATTGCACTTCACAAGATAAAACTTGTGAGGTTTCTTGGATATTAATTCACTTTCATCTTTCTATGAGAGATGGACATCAAAACAAGGGTTTTTGGTATGAGGTAACATTTACAAAAACTGTAGCCTGATTAATTGTTGATCAATCATTGCTTATTTCTTACTAAATGGAAAAGTAAGGATTTTTTCTTAAGCTGCATAACTCATAAAATGAATTAATTTCCTGCTATGCAAAGGATACACTACAGTACAATACATACAGTACAAACAATATCAAACAGTGAGGGTACAGTACTGTATATACAGTACCCTATAGGAACACTTATTAATTAAATTAAAAAGTTGTTTTATATTGCAAGATACTCTTTTTATTTTATGGGTTGGCAGCAAAGTGTAAAAAAAAAAGCCCAGTCCTGAATGTGATAAAATCTTCACTCTATAAGAACTAATTTATAGTAGTAACTTGGACACAAAAACTTCAATTCACCAAATTGTATATTCTGGATAAGGCTTTTAATTTTTCAATGTAATTTATTCATTTTGTCATTTAATTTTATAACCATTTGATATAGTTTTATTGTTCTTTGTTTGTTTGTTTTCTTCTGAAATTCCTTCATTAATGCAGGTATAAATGGAAATACATCCTAGTAAAAGGGCTTGTTAAATCATATAAAATAATTGGAAATTGACATTAAAGGCTAATGTTGGCTTTTCACTTAGGGGAGCAACCGGACCTGCTGATGGAATAAAGTAAAGTCATGTGTGCTGTGCCTCTTCTCAGGGAGCCTCTAGGTGCGTCGAGTGCTCCTGCCGAGTCTGAGAGCTTACAAGAGCTGCTACACCAATGTATTACTAAAGCCAAGGGAGTGGCTGCCAACAACAATAATAACACAATCTCCAGGAGAACAGCAGGTGGGTGCGGGTGCAGTGATGGTCCAACCTTTCTCAGCCACACCCCTCGGAAAGAATCCCATAACAGAGCATAAACATTGCTAGGTTACTTAGCATAACTTGATGTACAGTGTTCACTACAAAAAGTATACTATATGTGTATTTTACAAAACTAGATTCAAATTAAGAAAAATAAAGTTTTCAAATGGTTGAAATCAGTATGACTGCCCCAAAGTTTAAGCCATGTTACCGGCGTATAGGGAGTCCGGCCCCCAACCCCCTGGATTATCAAGTATTTTGTGTATGGCCCTGCCCTTAACGACCGTCTCCCTCTCAGGTGTGTCTCCCTCTCAGACCCAGCAGCAGTCTCAGACACTCCGAGGCAGAGAGGACCTCTACTTCCGCAGGAAGAAGAAAAACAGGAAGAGCCCCTATCTGTATTTGACCTCCCTCCTGCGTCATAGGAGGTCCGAGGAGGACCAGACAGGCATTCTGGCCGGCGCAGACTGTGAGGGCCCCAACTATGGCACTCTACGCTGACCTACGGTAAATGCCCACCTGTGTCCCAGACAGGCCAAGCCATTGGAACTTGACTAGGACCTCCCCACACGTTCCGTCACCCCACAGCCCCCAATCCCCAGGGCCCCCAGTCTCCACCCATCTCTTTCAAGCTACAAAGCTACTTTTAAACTTCAAGGGTCATCTGTACATGGCTGTGAGAATCATCAGGCTGATCCTCAAGTATTGAAAACCTGTCTCTGGCTTTTTTCAAACCATTTGAACCCAAGAACAATTGTGTTTCTAACACACACACCTTCCCACCCCCCATCTTTTCCCTCCCCACTCTTACACCCACACACACTACTTGTCTTTAGGGGATTTAATCTGGGGGAAAAAATCTCTGAAAAATATATAATGTACATACAATAGCAAAGCAAGGAGAATAGGCTTCCTCCTACAGTAATAAATATGTGTGGGTTGAATAGGGTGCAACACCTATGTTAAAAGTTCCACTCACTGGCCATTGAGGAGTCCATATCTTTAGGAGTTTCAGTGATACAGCATACTGTTAAACCTGGTGCGTCCTTATGCAGGGACATAACTCTACCTTTCCTTCAATACTAATAGAGTCAGTACTAACACAGGGTTCTAATCACAAAATATACCTCAGAGTAAACACAGATTTGCTGTAATTCTTGTGGTATACTGTACGTACTTTACCTTTTTACATTAATTATGAATAAAAAAAGGTTTATATCACACACGCACATTCACACAAATGCACGCACACACGCACACACACACACACACACACACACACATCTACACACACACCACATTCTGAACTGGATAATATGGTCTAACTATCTAATATCTATCTTTTTATTTACTTTTCTGATTTAAAGCTTTTTATTATCAATAGTATCTTATCAGGCATATTTTGTTTTATTTTGTTTTATTATTCAATGCCAAGCACGGTATTATACTTATAAATACAAACCGTTAGAGACATCGTCTTAAATTCTTGATGGTGCAGTGTGTTTGATCCTGTCATTATAGCATTCTATTAAGACAGAACCCATAGCCTACAATTTCATTAAAATAATTTGGGACTTTCATGGTCAAAAGAGGTTCAGCTTATAGGGTTAGAACAGGGTGATGGATTGCAATGTTTATGTAGTATGTGTTTTATTAATATGAACTCATTTGTGAAAGTGGCACAAATCTAGGTGCCTTTTTGCCTTTTCTCTTTTATTTCTTAAGAAAATCAACTGCCTTTTTCATTCACCTTACCACAGCGGTCTCTTCTACTCTAGGTATGAGGGACTCCAATATTAAACTGTATAGGTATGATTTTATTTTCTCTGCCAAGGACACATAAGAGAAATGATACTCTTGTTTATTTTAATTTTTTACTTTTATATTTGAAATGAATACATTTTTTGTGTATATTTCAGTAATATAACAAACACAACTATGAAAATAACTTTATTTTGAGTTTCATCTTATAACAGTGAAATGTTGAACACAAGTAATTCAAATACAGTACTTATGTATTGTGTCAATGGACACAAGCACAATACAGGAGCACGTTCATATGATTTTCATGCAGAAAGATAAATGATGAAGCATTATCAAAACAGGATGCGATATAAACGTTGCTTGAAACTTTTGAAGGAAATTTGCAGTTGCCTGGGCGAAGTTATGTAATTACATGTTATAACATTCAAATAGTGGCCATTCTGACTGTTTATCTCTTTAAAACTGTATATTACTTGCTAGCTATTTCGCTGTATGTTTATTAATTTTCAAACACTAACCGATAATGAATGTATGTTCTGCTGTACAGGAAATGAATGTCCCATTGATACAGTACATTGAATGACCTGACCCAATTTATTGATGCATCTGCATTTGATAGAATGGCCATTTGGCACAAAAGTCCAAATTATTTTACTTCTATTCATTATTCCTGTGTACATTTCACAAATGGATAATAATTTGTAAGCCAACATAGGTTGGTTCTGGTGGTTTAATAACAGTTTGTTAATGTTGGTTTTCCTTATATCTGAAAAGCTTGGTCAATCATTAGAAGACATATCAAACAGATTTACATTTGCAAACAAATCAGAGGTTTTCTAACAAATATATGCGTAGATGAATATACCCAGTACTTCAACTTAGATTGAAATCACTTTTGACAGGTGAAGATAGCTCAGTAGTGAGTTGCAAGACATAGATCAAAGTGCATATTCTACTGTAAAAGTTGGTTTCATGTAAGATATAGAAAAAAATCTATATTTGTTATGTACTGTACATGGTGTGTATCGTATTTGTAAAGATAAACCATGTTTTACAGGAAAATGTTCCATGTATAAGGATGTACTCTATAAGACGCAAGGATTCTGAACGAGAAAGAAATTAGATTATGTAGGAAGAAATTTGCTTACTGTATGGCTTTAAGTGGACAATGTTTAAAAAAAAAAACATTTTAAGGTGCCTCGTTTGTTATACTTTAGCTGACATTATTTTACCTGAGAAGAAAATAAACCTAAATGTTAGTACCGTACAATGTATTATTGCCATAGCCCGCTGGCTGCACAAGTTGAGTAGTATTTTCTCTGATGTATAGTATGTGAATGCCAATTCTAAAAGCTTTAGGAACAAATGTGAGTTGCCCTCTATAATCTTTCTGGAACAAGGAATACAGTATTTTCCCGGTCATGAGCACATACAAGTAGATTTCATTGGAGAACACTTGCTTTCGGGTGTCGAAAGCAAATACACTTTCTAGGAGTCACAGACAAGTCATAGTCATGTACTACAATACGTGCCGTGAAGAAGTTGTGTTTACATTAGTTTGATGAAGAAAAGCGTGTTAGGGCGTAGTTGCTTTGAGCATTTCGAATCGGTGCTATGTTTAACTTTGTGGTGCTGTAGAATAGAGGTCTTAAGACTTTCTTTTTTTTCCACCAAGCAACTCTACGGTCCTGTATGTTTGACTAACTAAACATGCTCTGTTAGACACTAGGTTTTTATCATTACAGTAACATTGTGTAATGACAGTTATAAACAACGCTGAACATGAGTATAACCTCAAATAATAGATAATAGACTTAAATGACATGAAGTCAAGACTATTTCTAGAGTGTGTTTGCAATGTCTGTCTATGCTTCCAAGGTACCCTCTCTCCAAAGTATATTTGTGTTGCTATTGCAAATATTAACCCATCGTAAGGGAGGAAACACAAGTGATTGTCAACACAAGTAGCCTGATCGGGATTAGCATTAGTACACCTACTGACACACATCAAGGGGAATCTGTAAGCATCATGAGGGGATCTTTCTACACACTCAATACAGGTCTTAATACTTTGATTGACAGCACTGTTTTAAGCACACTACTGCAGGGGCATAATCTTACATTATTTTACCACATTTGACAATAACAATCTTATACTGTATAAACGGAGTATAACCTTGAGTATTCGCCAGATCACATTTGTATTGTTGGTTCTCCTAAAAATATTGGGAAAGCTAGCATACATCTCACATAGGATTTTACAAACGTATGTAGTCTTCCGGGCTCTTTTGCATATTTAACAAAAACATGTACAGCGTTTATTAAGAGGGCTGCTTTGGAGGTACTGTTAGATTAAAAGTTATTTTCCTGTTTTCTGCTTACAGCTATTAGTGCATCACTAGGTGCTGGTAGAATAAAACTTAAAGCAAATTTCATTTTATTGTATTAATCTTGCATGTGGAGACAATACAGACGCCTATTTAGCAACCATTCATGAACATCCAAACTGGCTGTTAAAAAAAAAAAACACACACAAAAAAAAAACCAATACTACTATTTTCTATATTCTCTGTTTTTTCATGTGTACCAGCACTGAGAAACTAGAATGTATTATGACCGTAGGCACTACATTGTTTACTGTTTTAGCTAATACTCATACTCAAACCAAGTAGTGCTTAAAAGGAAGAAACATCTCATGTAATTTTCATCCATTGAACTCTGTGCTGTACGTCTCATGTTTACATTCTGTATTCTATGTTGTTTCCGTGCATAATGTTTTCACTAGGCTCTTTATTTCAAGCATTTATCTACAACGTGCATAATGTAAATATTTCAAAGCGTAACACTTTTCACTTTTCCCCATTTCAAAATGATGACCTGGCGTGTTGTTTGTTATGTTTATTTTTTATTTTGTTTATTTCTAATTTAAAATCTGTTGTGTCATTACATCAGGTATTACACTTCACGTAACGTTTTGTGAGCAATTAACTCATACTGTATGGTGCTGTACCAAAGCCTTATGTATTATACTTGTATTAGTTTTATTTGTTTGCCACTTTTCTCCAGGGAATTCTTTATCATCTGAGATCATGTGTTACTCACTCTTCATGCTCAACTGCCATGGATCTTTGCTCTTCAGAATATATAGACACACTTAATAAAGCTATAGGCCTAATGTTGTCTGGCCTATAACAGCTGTGGCCTAATTAGAATAGTCATGAGCCTCTACAAACGGAGCACCTTTTCGCATACTATAGGCTTAGTTCCTCACAGTGGCTCACAGTGACGGAGACATGAGTCTAGCACATGATCTGTATCTGTGGCATGTGTGTGAGAATATTAAAGCAGTGCTGTATCCATGCCACCATATCATTTCAAATGCTTAGCCCCATATGAAATTTTCCTCTCAAATTTTTGTATTTTGACATAATAAAAAAATGAAAACATCTGTTTGTGTCTTTTGAATGCACAGCTGCAGTGTAATTCAGTCCCTGATCACTAGGTGTGAGTGTTGGATAGAGGTAGAAAAATACAGGTAAGGGTGAGAGATAATCTTGAGTTTATCATTTTTTATTCTGTAAATGGAAGCAAAGAACTTGTGTTTATACATATGTTAATGTTAACTAATTTTCTAGTTTTCAAAAGCATCATTACCATTAGCATTATTGGTATAGAACCATTGGAGATACGATTAGTTTAATTGTTTTTGCAATTTGAAGTGTCCATTTATTTTCTCCTCAAAGAAAGGGCAGTAACCAGTATAACCTATCCCACTTGCAAGAAAGCAGAGCTTGTAAGGATGCCCATTGCAACCTATTATGTTATCCTTCGCATGTAAACAAACAAACTAACAGAGATCAGCTTTCAATGGTTATTTTGCGAGTTATATGATGTTAATAACTCACGTGGTGGTACAGTAACTTTTAATTCTTAGTTTCCAAGTCGGATACAAGTCCAAAGAACACCATACTCATTTTTGAGCGCGGCCGCGCTTCCAGTTGTGTGTGCGCGCACAGTGACGAGTGCGGATTCTCAGCAGCAACAGATCAGATCCTCGCACTGTGGCACACCAGTGCAGTCAGTGCCCGTACTTCTAGCTTCACCCTGTCGTCAGATCTACCCAAATATCATTTTGTCGGTGGGATCATTTTGGATTACAATGCTGAACATTTCGCGTTTCTGTGTCTAGAAGGTCGGCATTACACGCTAAAGCAAAGCAGCGGTGGAGACGCGTGGTGCAGTAACATACTCTACAGTATTGTGCAGGTAGGTTTTAAAGGGTATGGCAATAACTATCACGTGTATCAGATACGTGTATCCGGTTCATTGCAGCAAATTATTTTAACGTTTTCGAATACAGTATATTTTAAGAAACACGTTAGACTGTGTCTCTATTGTAAAATGCAGGGTGCTGGTACTACTTACTGTACGGTACACTAGTTACATTGCTATCCAACCCTATCCGTTAGGACGGCAGTTGGTTGCCTGATAAAAAGTTTTTTTTTAATAACTTGTTAGTGAACTGGTACGGTGCCGCACTACGCACTGGTACGTTACGTTACCGTACTACGTACTGAAGACTACTGGTACGGTGCCGTACTACGTTACGTACTGAAGCCTACAGTACTAAGTACTGTACTGTACGTACTGACGTCTACAGTACCGGTACGTTAATGTATTCTGTACAGTACTGTATGTGCACCAGCATCTCAAACCTGATACTATGAAGTGGAAATGTAGTCGTTTGTTAAAGATTACACCATGATCTATATTTCACAAAATGGCATCTTGAAGCTATTTCACAGTCCATTTCCAACACGTTAGCAAAGGCTTACCGTACAGTACTTACCGGTACTTACAGTAAAGTAGCCTACTATTCTGTACAGTACAGCATACAGCCTACAGTACAGGGATTCTTCAAGTTGACAGGTTTACCGTACCAGTACAATAATTCGTTTGTCGATATTAATCTTTTTTAATTGATCAATCGATTGTTTTGACTATTCGTTTTAATGTAAATGATCAGATGTCTGTTTTGATCTCCTATTCATTTGTTGTGGGGCAGAGGACAGAACTGGCAGTGGCATATAGGCATAACAGTACTGTTATGCCTATACTGTGCAGAACATTCCTGGTGAGATTATATAAAATGAATCACACCCTAGCTGACTGTACAAAGTAGTACAGTAGATTTCAAACGCACAAGATTATAACATCTGACACACCTAGCTCAACCACACCCGGTAAGTAGGACGAAAAACACGCGCCTAAAATGCAATAAATTATAACTTAAATCGGAATATTATACGGGACTATACGTGGGTATGAGGGTTTCCAAGTTGCAACATCATCCTGAGAGAGGTGTTACCATAGCAACCGCGGGCATGACTGCTGCCACTGTGCTGCGTGCATTCTAGGGCCAAGAATATGAGACTAACTTTTATCTCATCACCTGGGCCACTCACATAATCCTATCGTAAATTACTTGACGTTACAGACGTATAGCCTACGTTATAGCCTACTTATATGATAGATACACTGTCTAGTGTTTATATTTATTTAAAAGCAGACAGGCTATATAGTATTATTCACATCAACCTATACGTGCTAATACTGTAGATCTTTCTCAAACAGCATGAAAGATTGCTTAGGCTGCCCTAGTTTTCCAGGAATATCATAATGTAGGCCATCAGGCATCAGTGCTACGTCCACACTGCCCCAGTCTATTAGAGCCAAGTTTTCTATTTATCTTATCAAATTAACAACATGAAAGTGTTGTTAATAAGTTGCCTATTTATTTTCATAGTAATTTCTTGATTACATGGTTACAGTGAAATAGGCACCTGTACTTTAAATGATAACAGGCTTGAAATCCCTCTGTCCTCTTTGCGTGTTATAGTGCAGTGCTCAAGTGCGTAGAGAAACGTAATCAGATTAAATCATGAACACGAGAGCAATACTGTGAACTACAGTATACTGTATGTCATTGTCTTTGACAAAGGCTAATGTTTCGAGTCAGAATGTTTCTAGTCCACTAGACATTATGCTACCCCATATCTTCCATATTCTGGATATTAATTAATACATTTTTAGAGCATTTCAGAGCAGTTTATTTGTTTATTTGCAGTTTAGTTCTTTAAAATAATAATGCAGTATTTTATATTTCCTATCAGTTGAGGCTGAAGCTGTAAGAAGACATGTTTGTATTGCCAAACAAGGTCTTTCAGATAGAATCAGATGTTTAGAATAACTTGACAAGGCAGTTGCGCTGCATTGCATAGCTGGCAACTCAATCCAGACCTTTAAAAATACATATTCTCCATTTGGTACAGTTACCAAGGTTAGAGATTGTAATGTTCACCATGCAACCTTTTATTATCATACTGTAGAAGGAGCGAACAAAACACTTGGAATTCATTTGCAGAGCATAGTCAAAACATTGAAACCGTTTGAAACAGATTATTTTATCTAAGGATCTAAAGGGACTAAATTATAATAACCATTATTGTGTCTTGATTATACTGTACACCCATGGTATTGTCTTCTTCTGTATATTTAAGGATTACAGGCAGGAAGCTAATTATAGTACTTACTAATACTAAACAAGTAGGCCTACTTCTAGTATCAATGTGATGTCCTCCAATATTTTATGACCTGTTTTGCATCATTGTAGTGTCATCTTGAACCTTAGCATTGGGCTATGGTGCCCAGTGATTAATGTAGGTAAGGTGGATGGATGGGAGTCTGATTTGGTCTAGCTGTGTGCTCTGCCACATTGTGCTGAGTCAGTAGGCTTTGTGGAAGTCAGTCAGCAACACCCATGGTGGAAATGAGCCAATGTGGTTGTTAGGGGTAGCTAGACTGACTTCACACAGCTCTGGTAGTAATAGGATCAGTGTTTCGCCAACTTTCTGGAGTCAAAGCCACCCTGTGTATGTGCAATAGGCCTATGTTGTGAGTTACTATGTCTCTGCTGAGCAAATTAGGAAAACAACAGATGTAGAAAAAACTGTGATTTAATTTTCAAGAGTATATTTCAGACTCTCTGGGGCACATAAGCAGAATCACAGAATCCGAGGGCCCGATTATAGAAGAGGAAAAACGAAGCTATAAACTGGTGAAATAACTGTCCCAATATTCTTGTTATCAAGATGTTTGAAGGCTTAGTTGTGGGGAAGGGTGCAGCAGCACATTTGGAGGAGTCTGGTTTAGTTTTGCCAGGATATTCCCTCTATTTGTTTACTGTACATTAAAACCGCTGTGTTGATATTCGACTTTTTCAGTGATGTCGTCTCTCACAATGTCAACATTCACACCTATTTGTTATGGGCGGGGCCGCTGGAGGGTGAGGGGGGTGTTATATGTATTTAAGCCACAAAAAAATAAATGAAACAAATAAAACCCTCCCAATACAACTAGGACATTTAGTGGATGCTGACATCATGAACACATGCACACTGTCATAGGACTTAACCCTCGTAATGTACTCGTAATATAGTATTTAGCCACATGGCGGCGCCATCTGATTGTGTATGATTTGT
>JAODUG010000005.1:1397666-1421966 GCA_027564795.1 Aphredoderus sayanus | reverse complement strand
GTGTGTGTGTGTGTGTGTGTGTGATGCCAAGCGCTTGCAAGGTGCCAGGTTGCAGGTCTGTCACCTCTCAAGGGTCCAGTGATTTGCAGGATAATAGCTTTGTCCTATCTGCTCCTAAATGACGGTTCTTTAAAGTTCCTTCGTGAATTAAACAGCTTTATAAAATGTTAAGCTTCTGAATTATTTATCAGTGTTTGCAAAGCGAGTGGTAGAGTCAGCGCATGGCAATACCAAGGCTACTGTGGTTCTACATGGCTCTGTAATGGTCCATAAAGTACAATTTATGCCTGCTGTGACAGTGTAATAGTATTGTACCCAAACATGCATTAGTCTATCTATGGTCCCTCGGTGATCCATTTAATATGGTTCTATAGTCAAGACAAATCAGACAGAAATAATCCATGTTGAAATGGCCTAAGCATCTTGTAAGTGTGTCATAACCCAGACGTGGCCTTGCCTTTTTTTTAGTGAGCAAGCATGAAGACCTATTAATGTTATGAAATAAAGGTACTGTACTGAATAGGGCTCTTTGAGGTTCCAGATTCACATAAGCAGGTTCTGAATGAGAATCATAAGGCAATTTAGATAATTTTATACCTATTAATAGACAAGGGTAAATATTCCACACATATTCCACAAGTTACATCTTTATGTTACAAGTCTTGGAACTGTATACTATGCAATCCCACCTCTTACAACATTTGTACCATGTGTTGTACCACAATAGTTTGTCCAGTGTGTTGCCAAACGAGACAAAACTCACATGATCTTAATTAAACAACTAGACAATAGATGCTAATTTAATTAAGCTCACCCAGAGACCTCTAGTACCCAAGACAACCAAATAAGGGTTGTCTGAGCAGAACTATATATTTTACTCAAGTGTATCCCTGCTCTTTTGAACAAGACAATCAGCTGCTTTTTGAAGTGGGATAACTGAGGGGTTGAAGGAGAGCAGGAACACAATGCGTATTGATTAAATAAGTGATTAGGCCTCAGGATTAGACAAAGGTTCCTGACTTGCACTAACGGTTGCCTGTGTCACCACAGTTTTCTAATTTGACATTCACATGCATTTGAAAGAAGAATAAAAAGCTGCTGGAGAAGGCTACAATCTGTGGGTGTACAGTGCATATATAGAATACAATAGAATACTAAGCTTGTGTGGCAAATAATACTTTTGACCTTTTGCTGAGGAACAGAATGCTGTGCAGCAGCTCTTTCAAAAGGAAATCTCTGACCGGCTACACTTAAAACTACACAAATACATTTGACTGTAAATAACACGGCAATTTGGTTGATGGGCATTTGGTTTAGAATTTTTTTAAATTCAAACAGTGGGATGTGGTTTTAATGTGGAAATATCCCGAAACACACAAATGAATGAAATTACACGTCTGATTTCTGCCATGGCACCATTACACGAAAACCAAAACAACAGTAATCAAGCACAATGGAAATTGAGTGCATACATTTGGTACCCCTCATTAAAAATACACACTGTCCTCTACAGGACACTGGGAATGCTTGATTTTTTTGTGTGACAAAAGACTGGCCACCAGTATTCATAAGGAAGAGGATACATTGTTTTCTTGATACAACTGAACTGGTGTTTCAGGTGAGTGTTGGGCCATGTACCACTCAACTGTGTCCTGTATGAAACTGAATAGGGAATGGTCAGCAATAGCCCCACCGATCACAGGCATTTGGTTGAAAAAAGCTCACAGATGTTACAGTTGAAGCCAATAGACAGGTTAACTGACAATGACAGTGCTAAAAGTTCCATGAAACCATGAGATGCCTTGACAATAGAATATGGCAGCTCCAGACCATTGAGCCTCTGCCTTGTTTCAGGAATGAAACAAGAAATTGCACTTGCAGATAGAGAGAGGATGAAAACATTGGACACATGAGAATTTGCTAAAACATTGCCTTGCCTGGTGTTCCAGGGTTCCTATTTCCCACTGATGCGAACACTATATGAGCAGAGTACGCCTTATGAGTCCATCACATTGTGTCAATATGGCAAGCTGGTGGATTGGGAATGATGGCATGCATGTGTGTTTTCATGGCAACATTATTTTGTACATGAAGAATAAAAGAAAAAAAGGTGTCTTTCCACAAAAATAAAATTATGTACTACTGTATATTTGTAATATTATTAGAATTACTACGGTTGCACTGCTTTATAGCAGCAGTGTGTGGTTTATGCACCCCCATCCCTTTCCCATTTTCTAGCAGGATAAATCGATGCCACAAGACCAAGATTTGCCTGGTTCCATGAACATGATAATGAATTCAGCTTAATCCAGTGGCTCGTTCAGTCGCCAGATTTCAATCTCTCCAAACACCCATGAGATGTGATACAAGCTGGATTGGAGATCCTAGCCATGTCAACACAACTGTATGCAGTCTGTATGCAGTGCAGTTTGAATAAGCCAGTGTCCATGTGGAATGCTTTGTTGAGTCCACACCTGAAAGCTGTTTTGACGAACTGTGGTGCAACACAATGTCAAGTCTCCATTGCCCACAAGGTCCCTCACATTTCTGACACTGTGTACCTGGTGTATATACATCAGGCATTGCTATAAAATACCATTCATACTGTATTTTCACAGACTAGTGCATTCGGCTCATCTCAGGAGAATCTAATTTAAGGCTAAATATTTCATATTAGCAATGTTACAAATCATTGCATAACGCCAAGTCAGTTATTTTCAAATAATAAGTAATCTAGTCATTATCAGTATCAATATTATTATACCGTACATGTTTTCCTACATATACAGTATGTCGGTCAACTCCATTAATTCAAAAGGTACTTTATTTAGATTGTGAATTGATTTGGAAAGAAATTATCTTCCTTTGCAAAAATACTTAAATTATTAATTAAAAATAAATATTTGGGGGATGTAGTCACTAATGAGTTTAGCACTTTTTCCTACACTACATTGCTTTTTGTTAATTATGTTAAATTATTCCTTTTAAACAGTGACATAAAGGAATGTTTTAGCATAGTAATAAACATTGGACATCTGGCCCTGTCCAAAATTTGACAATTCTTTCAACATAGCAATACGTAGGTTTTTCACATTGCAAACCCCTAACGTTGTGTGTTCACGCTGTCTATTGAGTAATTGCTGTATGAGTAAATTGGCAAAGTGACAGCAAATCTGACATAGGCTTGTTCTGAGTAATTTGCAATTATGTCTATTTACAGTCATGTATTATTACAGGGTGAGTGGCACTGAAAAAAGACATTTTGAATAATTTCCTACAGCATACCCTTGCAGTGTGCGATTATGTTTAAATGGTGTGTCTAACAATACAGGTACTGCTAGAGACCTGACCAACAATTGGCATAATTGGCATATTGTTGAATTCTGTTATTGATTACTCTCACCTCTTCATAGCCCCTGATATTGTCCTGTGTGATCAATGTAAACAAATACTGTGAAAATGCAGAGATGAGGACACACAAAGAAGCTTAACACGTAACATTCTACGTGCAGAAAACTGTAGCAATCTCTATGCAACAGAGCAGCTCCCAACTCAAGTTATTCTCTATTCATAAATAGAATCCAATTTAAGTTTTCAAGCTAGCTAAATTACATTCCGTAATGCCTTTGTTTCTGACGTTGACTCTATGTTTGAATTATTGTCCATTTAATTAAAACGTGTAACTTTTAATTACCTAACTAATTAATTAAACAAGTAAAATACTCTCAGTCACAATCAACTGATAAATGCTGAGGAATCACTGTTCATTCGCAAAGAATAAATTGACTGGCTGGCTTCAAGGTCACCTAAAAAAAAAAAAAATACAAATAAAAATATAAAACCTTTACAGGCAGACTGTTTTAACTTTACATAAAAATTATTCACCCAATATGCACATCATATAGAATAAAACAGTACATAAAATTAAGAAGTGCAACAAAGTCTTTCTTTATGATAGGGAATGTGACACGCAACAAGTTATCTAAGTGTTTCAAATTAAAAATCTAATTTAAATTGAAATTAATTATCCCCAAACAATACTATGATAAAACGATTATGCGCTAACATTGTATAATAAAAGATAAGAAGTGATGATGTAGGAATGTTTCCCTTGCTTATTGTATCTTAGTGGCTATGAAGCAGAACATTAACGTATTATTCCAATGAAAACTGAAGTCACATTCTGCTTCTCGAGAATGCTTCAGGAAGCTTAGTCTCAGGAGTCTCTGGAGATATTCAACTTTTTGTTTATCTTTGATGTTTTTGTCAGTCAAGCTTAAAACTGACAAATCAACACAGCCACCACATTTTCTGTTCCTGTTAAACATCACTTTCTGATTAAGCAGTTAACACCAGGCCCTAGCATTGCTGACATTAGAGCCCATAGTGCTGTTCACAGCAACTTCTGGGCTTAGAGTTAATCACCTCACAAACACAAATCTCTCTCTCTCCTCCACTTTCATACATAAAGGATTAACAGCAAAGCTAAATTAATGGGGATTTGTCCGGCTCATAGCAGGCTGAGATGGTGTAACGATAGAATGTTATCAGTGTTCAAGTGCTTGTCATTCACAGGCTATACTGTACTGTACATATTGAAAAATATTTAACAAGTACCATTTATTTATGTTGGATCAAAAGTAGTATTGCTATCCATTATATTTTTGCATGGGATCAAATCAACTATTTTAATACATTTACATAGAAACCTGTGATTCTATCACTTAAAATACTTATATTTTAACAAGGTTTGTCTAAATATAATGTAGGGTTGCCTGATAATTGTACAGCAGCAGTGAAGTGAACAATATTGATATTTTAGCATACGCTTTGACTCAGAGTGTACCTGCCTAGCTGATGTATATTGCCTGTGATGCCCGGAGGTATTTGCACTGAGCAGGGAATGACATAAAATAGATAATTGTGTAGACAGTTGCTGTCACCTTTGCTGTTGATCACGTCCTCTTTATTCCCTGATTATATAATTGCACCAGCACCGGGCCAAGTGATACATGTCATCAATCTCAATCAATCAATTAACCAACTAAACAAGCCATGCTCATACACTGCTCACTCAATTTCTCCATCAGGCGAATCACACTTAAACACGCATCGCAAATTAATACCGAACATTCTAATAGAACTAATAACAACTAACTGAAAGATCAATCCTCCGTATTCACACAACCATTAATATCAATGACAGCTTACTGTATAGCATGCAGTTCACATTAAAGCCAATCCTTGCGAAAATACAATAAAAATGTTGATCCTCTGATGTGTAAAATATATGGAGCCAATGGTGTCTCACAAATCAATGTGCAGATATTAATGTTCCTTTTTGAAAATCTTTGTATTATGCTTTGTATAATTTCAATCCTGTTTTTGAAGGTTAAACTGTTCACATTAAAGTTTGAATAATGTTGTTGACCTTTATGCCAAATGGATCACCTTAAATAGTGAGAAATGGTTACACTGACAGCATTATGATGAAAGAATTGTTCACCATTATGCATCAATTCTTGTTCTTGGAAATGTCCATCAATTTGACAAATCATACCATGTCTATTCTGTTTGAAATCTATACAGGAACCTTGTCTGACATTCACATGTTAAAACACGTTATGCCTTGTTGCGTGTCAGACACTGTGGACTTTCCACATATACAATATCTGAAATAGAGCAACATTGCCTAGGACCTCAGGCATAATCTATTGTCAGTCAGTGAATAATGTACATTTGAAGTCTTCTGTATGCAGTCCATCCACACACTGACATGTTGTGTTAAAGTGACTGACAAAAGCTCTTGCTTTGGCCTGTACAGACCATGCTTAATTGACATCTCCCAGACTTTCCGACATCATCTTGTTGCATTTTCATTTCCCACCAAACTCAATACAAAGAAACGGAATGAGGATGTGATATTCGTCCGACTGCAATGCAATGCAATGCTCTCACTGCTCTGTAATCCGATCGTAAATGGCCAGAATGCTATGACGAAATGGAATTGAGAATTTGCCCGCTTCAAGAGTTGAAACAGGCTTACTGGGCAATGGCCACCACTTGTTAAGTGCAGGATGCTGTTGCTCACAACTGTCAGATATGGTGTTTTTAAAGAAACGTAGCTCTCATGTAGTGAAGATGTCAGTGACGATGGGGGACAAACGTACTGTGTTTGTGATCTTTCTTGATATCTCTCCTGCACCTGCTATCTCTCTGCACCTTATCAAATAGGGTGTCATCACTTTTCACAGAACACACGAAAAGGAGTCACTTTGATCCAAAGTGTGGTGAATGCAATTATAAGTATTTAGGGGCAGGAAGGGGTTAGGTTGGCAGGGATATTGAACCTATGACTTTCAGGTTGAGAGCTTTTCACCCTATCCACTACAAGGATGTACATGAATAACAATGCATACAGTTTTTGACAAATTGCATCAGAACTAGTCTTTGTATATTTTTTAAGGTTTCATGTTTATTTTTGGATTGTGTCATGCAAATAATTCAAATGGCAAAAATGAGTATGTACCTAAATTATGATTTTTCATACGGTAGATCCACCCAATTCCAACCTGAGAAATTGTTACTCAACCAAACATAACTAAATTGTCTTAAAATTAGGATGCAAACTACATAGAGTATAATGTTTGTGCCAGACATTCCCCCCCCCCCCCTCAAAAAAAAAAACCAGTACAACACTTCAGACATTGAAATCTTTTTATTAAGACAATTACTCTGTTTTTTGTTTTTTTGTTTGTTTGTTTTCTGTAAAAATGTTTTGTGAACCAATACAAAATATGTATGGTAATATGAGGAATGTTTTCTTCACTAGACAAAAAATGTTGCCTGGGAAAAAATTCAACAACAAAACAACAATTTGAAATAATAGACAACCAATAACAAACTCCCTAGGCATTAAACATGGGATTCCCCCAAATATCCAATATGTGTTACAGATCCTTCATAAAACTTGTCACAGTAAATACACAATATGACATATTTGAAAATGTATGTATTTAATGGTTACAAACTTTAGATTAAACTGTTGCTAGATTCTGTTTTGCAGTCACATTCTATTATTCATGGAAAAATTGCTGATACTGTGTAAACAACAAGTGTTGCTTCAACAAGTGTTACAATGGAAGAAATTGTATGAGCATCGTTGTATTTTAGCTGACACTGACTGTACATCATTTCATATTTTCTGCTTAACAAATCTAGTTTTCTTTCTGTGTGAACTAGGTCTATACAAAATAATATGTAACGTTTACTGTAACAGTGCACCATATTTAGAACACAAACATGTACAACTGATAAAAACATGTACATCTTGTCATTTCTTCACTTCTGAATAGCTGTGATATACTACAGTATACTTGGGGCCTAAATTTGCATTCTACCTGAGATGCAAAAACACAACTATCAACACTCATGAACCTGAGAGAGTGAAAAAAAATATTAAGTTTAAAAACTAAATTTGATTAGAATGATAATTCCAACACTCTTTAGCATTCTTCAATAAAAGCAGCATAAACTTTAAAACTCATTAAGAGAAATACCTAAATTCAAAGATAAATTTGTCATGCAGATAAACTGCTGAGTCTCCATGGCACCGAAATCTTTAACCAGGAAAACACAATTCTGTTTCAGCGTATTATACTGTAGTCTTTAGTTATACTCTTTTTTCTGATGAACATTGTCACATTAAAGTGATTTAAATACAATAACTGTTGCTAGATTTAATAAGTATCTTTTACGGCAATAGATAAATCACTAAAATATGCAATAAATACAACCTGGCACACAACAACAATAGAAGCTGCTACACTACCCTGATTTTTATTTTAGTCCAATTTCAAAATCATTCTGAATCAATCCAACGTATATGATCACACATGGATACAGACAGTATGCAATTAAAAAAGAAAGAAAAGAAAGATATACTGAAGATATATGGGATGTGGGATGTTATGACACTAACCATAAGCCTTAAATTAAAGAAGGCACTAAATTAAGTCCTTCAGTCTTTACAATGGGAGTTAGACAGTTTTAAGGCAGTGGTTATCATTTGATTATACGTGTTTCTCTGTTTCAGGCAATACAGAAATTACACACACACAAAACAAAAAATGGTTTTACGGCTTCTTTCTAAACTTGTAGCTGTATTTCAGTAAATCTAACTGTACTGTATCTCAAGGACATTATTAAGCATGCACAAGGTGTGCGATGTGTGCACATGTGCTGTCTTGTTATTTTTGGTTGACAGATGGTCATCTGTAAAAGTTTTCGACTATAGGCTCTAAAGCTATCATGTCATATCATGTCATTAAACAAAAGCCTGGAGTTCTGGTGAAGCAGGAAATAGTAGGCAAACATTTTCAGACTTGCTGTATGTATTCAAAAGGACATACTGTATGTAGCATGATATAAGATCACTAAAAGAAATATCTGAACCAAACTTACATTCACTAAATTTGTATTTAAATGGTCAATATACCATATAGTACCATTGAAAAGTTTTGATACACATATTCATTCAAGTTCTTTATTTATACTATAGTAGTATATTATTATTTTAGTAAAAAAGATTAAATTACACATATGGAGTTTTGTAGTAACCAAAAAAGTAACATCATCATTTATTTTTTTAAGTATCCACTTTTGCCTTGATGACAGTTTTGCAACCAGTTCTCTCAACCAGCTTAATGAGGTAGTCACCTGGAATACTTTTCAATTAAAAGTGGTGCCTTGTTTAAGTACATTTGTGAATTTTCACAAATTTTAATGTGTTTGAGCCCGTCAGTTAGGTAGAGTCGGTATAGTTAATAACCTTGTTAGTCAATATTAATGGAAAAACTAAGTAAAGAGAAATGGCAGTCTATCATTACATTACAACATGAAGGTCAGCCAATCCTGAACATTTTAAGAACGTTTCTTGTACTTGAAGGAAATGTGTTGTCGTACAGCTAAAAAAAAACATCAAGTGCTGTGATGAAACTCTCATGTGGACCACCCACAATTACCTCTGCTGCAGAGGATCAGTTTATTAGAGTTACCAGCCTCAGACATCACCAATTAAATGCACATCAGGTTACACATTTTGACCTTCACTGCAGCATCATCTGAGAGGAGAATGTGTGAATTAAGCCTTCATAGAGGAGACTAATAAGAAGAGGAGACTTGGTTCTTGGCTCAGACAAAGAAACATGAACAATGGACATTAGACCAGTGAGTCCAACTATTAAATATTTGATTCCAATTCCAACCATTGTGTCTTTGTGAGACAGAACAAAGGATCTCTGCATATGTGGTTCCCACCATGAAGCTTAGAGGAAGAAGTGTGTTGTTGATGACAATGTCTGTGATTTATTTAGAATTCAAGGCACACTTTGCCTGGTACTATATAACCAAACTTAACTTGAACAGGGTTTTGACATGCTCCATTAGGGATTGTTTGCAGTTGTTGCACCCTAATGGGCGTAGATCTCTGGTTAATTTTGAAACTGTTACCACAAAGGCTACCACAAAGGGCAACTACTTTGACACCTCTAAAATATATTTGACAGTAACCACTTTCTTGGTTATTACATAATGCCATGTGTGATTTTATTGTTTTACTATGTAGAACAGTAAAAATAAAAAACCCTTGGAATGAGCAGGTGTGTCCAACGTTCTGACTGATACTGCGTAAAAGTCAATATCTAGTAAAAACAGAATTTTAACCAATTGTTGGAAGCACTAGTGTACAGTATGATAACGCTGTACAACAGATTTTCCCTCCATTTTTGGTCTTCTATTGGCCTACATAGGTAGTAAGAAGCTGTAAGGAGTGTAATGTGGATAACAAAATTCATAAGATTGTATAGTTGCAGCAGGACAAGTAAGATTATATTATGATGAAAGCAATGCCAACCAGTAACAATCTACTGTAGTTAGTCTTGCGGGGCCAGACTTATTATAGCATACTATCATATAAAGCATCAGCGTACATCTGTGAGACAATTTGTATAAAATGTGGGTGGGGCGGAAAACAGAATTTGAAATGTGTAAACCAATCCAAAGCCTTGTAAAGGTGATTGACAGGGACAACGCGTCTAGAGGCGAGGCGAGTAGAGTCAAGTTGGTGCCATGCAGTGGAAACGTTCCGTAACACATCTGCAGCAATGAAACCAAAGTGGTTTCATAGCAATGAAGAAGCTAACATTGTGAACTCACAATTACAATTTACAGTACCTTGCTATCAAACACATTACGTTCCCGTGAAACTTAATGTTTTTGGCATGTGTATTTGGCTTGTGGGGACAGAAAATGTGAAAACCTGGAAGTCTAAATAAGCCCACATAAGTGAACTAATATGTGGCTCCCCTTGCACTATAAAAAATGTCACTGGCCCTCCAGTAGGCCTATAGACAGTAATGGGCATAAACATCAAAACATGAATTTGTCTGGTCTGGTCCTCTTTAGAATTGAAAAGTGTACAGACTGGAGGAAGATGAGTGTGGGGATTAGGGGAGGGGGTTCCGTCAGGAAAGACCTACTATTAAACAAGTGCTTGGTTTTTCCGCTCTGTTTAAGCCACATTTTAAACACAATGTCCCCAAAGGTTTTCTCACACAGTTCCTGTCTGGCCCACAGACATACAGTAAACAAATAGACACACAGAAAAAGATGGCGGCTCTCACTTCCCAATGCACATGCAGAAGATCACAAGCCTCATGCATGCGCACTGTTGAACAACGTCAAAAACAATCAGATTTTTTGTTTTTGTTTGAGGATCATAATTAAATAGTTGAAGATATATTTTCTGTAATGTTTAGGACTAACATAATAATAACATAATTATTGATTCTGTGCTCTCTCCAACCCCAGCTGCTGCTCGTTCAAGACAGCAGCAGGTTGTTATTTCATGAAGAACAATCGTCATAACTGTCTATATACTTCATATATAAACGACATATTCTACTAATTCTTCTTACAGAGAATCAATGTACAGAAGCACCAAGGATGTAGCGACATATGAGACACGCGTGGCACCAGAAAAATAATTAGCGTAGCAGTAAAACGGTTTACACATTTTTGAATGGGGTGTGTATTGCGAGCCAGTTCTTCCGGGTGCAGTACCAGTAGTCACAACAACACATGGCTGTCTCAAGAGCCAAAGAGACAACCTGCCCCCTGCCCTGGCCCCTTGAGACTACTGATAGACTGTAGTAATGCATGCTGGGGCAACTAAGTAGGAAAGACCGTAAAATAATGGCTACATGTTATTTTTTGCCTAGAATATGAATGCAGAATGGTAAGGCCAATTGCAATAAGCAATGACGCTATGCACTATATTATTTGAAATAATAATAATAATAATAGTAATAATAATAATAATAATAATAATAATAAATATAATATCTATAAAATGACAATAGTGTATTTATGTATTATACGTGTCCTGAAATGGTGCTCTCTAGTTCTATACAGTTATCTCAATAGAGTTTTATGCTATGGCCCATTTTTGCCATGTTGCTAATCCAGCAATGAAGAATCTCACATAATATGTATGCCTAGTGGTAGTCTGAAGTTCTTCTCTTCATTATAATGATGGGCAGTAACTACTGCGATATTAGTTACTCTTTGGGGAAAATTCCCTTTAGAGAATAAACTTAAATTCTGAGACGAAGAGCAGATTCCACACATGATTGCAGAATTACTAAATTAACAGAATTAAATCTGACATCAAAGTGGTCGGTGAGACAAATCAATGTCAAATCGTATCGCCTATGTAAGACTTCTGGTACTTGGGCATAGAAATAAATAAATAAAGATAACATCTTTAAATTGGCGCGTCTATTGGTCCTGACACTAGGGAAAATGTGTCCTAACGGTGGCCCAGTGATTCTGTGATTTACAGTTATCAGATGTGAGGATCAATTGGTTTCAAGCACAGGGTGCTTCAAACGGCCCGCTATAGGAGCCTCTAGCTAGCCACAGCACAGAGACAAACACCACGCCACATCTCCAACAGCTCTGGTGGAGCACACCAAAGTCGCGCAATGGAGAAAAAAACAAAACAACAAAACAAAAACATTAAAGAAATAGAACAAGGCACAAAATTGTCTGTAAAATAACTGAACTGTACAGAACAGGCCCCCAGCAGTCACGCACAGGTCAGACAGGCGAATCACTGTCCTCCTTTCCCTTCCCCTCATTAGCCCCGCCCCCTAGCTTCCCAAACCCGCCCACCTCGCCCTTGTTATCGCACCGTCTCAAAGTTAACCATAGTGTTCGTACACGGAACCAGCCCACGAAACCACCCCCCCCACCCCGTTCTCCCCCAAACACCTCTCTCCTGGGCCTTCTCATTTAGATGTAGTACTCTTTCTTCTCGTCCGTGTTGTTGTGTCCGCCTTCTGCGTTGATGATCGCCGTGTCTGCGTCGGCCGCGTCGTCCGCCCCTTTGGCTTCATGCGTGAAGTAGGTCCCTAGACGGCAGGGCGGACAAATCAGTCATGTGCACACCCCTACCGCACCCCCCCCCCCTTCCCCCGAAACACTTGAGCTCCTCGGCAGTGTGTTTATGATCACCAATGATTATGTTGTTCGCTCTCTACCTTTGTGTCTGGCGAAGTATCGACCGAGGACAATGAGGGCACACAGGATGGCAAACATCACCACGGCAACCACTCCTCCAATGACGGCGTGGTCAATTTTCTGTGGCGAGCCCTCGCCTGCCCTGGAGTCTGGAAAGAAGACAGTAAACACAAACAGTAAATAATTTCATGATCAGTAAATCCACTTAGCAAGCCGCCGAGCTAACAGCTAGACGTTAGCCTCCCCTAACAAAGCGTCTTTGCTCCAACAGAGTGACCCATTTAAGTGTGTATAGGCTACTATTTGATTGATAGAGGTATTACTCCGTGAAATGCGCTTTACCATTGAACCCGTGCACATATGAACTTTCTTCACTTGTTAACAAATGTACAGTACATTCCGCTAGTTAGCACAGTCATGTGTCAGCTCCCGCATTTTTACCAGCAGTTTACCATTAAAACCAGTAAACATATACACATCTATTGCAGTTGGTCATGGGCAATCCTAGAACTGCTGAAACGCAAGAGTGCACATTTATGTTTCATCATGTGTATCTGAAGAGCACTTGAGGGCATTTAGACCGTCATGCATAGACACTGCTTCAATAGACTGTGAGTGCCATACGTCATTCACCATAATGGAGCTTGGTGTGCACAGGGTATGACACATTTACAACGCTCTGCTTGTTTGAAGACTTGCCAGCTCTAAATTTGTTCTTTCTAATTTCCAATCTAATTGAAAATTTCATTCTCCGTTATTTACAGGCTTGTGGTCCTGTGGCATATGAAACACATTCAGAAACGATTTGTGTGTGCAGTATAAGATGTTTGGAGGCTAATCTAATAATGTATTTTCCCTCACAATTGTTGACATAACAACATTTTCAAGAACTGACTAATGTTTTATTTAAACCTGGTAGATAGTGGGTAAGGAGGAGTAAAAAAAAAAGACATATACACATCCTGTATATATTCTTGTCAGGAAAATTGCACATCTAAATTCTGCTACATATTAGTCCCATTTGCCACCCAACCACATACATTAGACAAAACAAAGTTAGTATCACTATGCAGTATAGGCTACAGTATACTGATATACTGTCAATGGGTTTCTATTTTAATGTTGTGTAGTTTATAGTTTACATTAAAATGCATTATGTATTATGGGGACCTCAATGCCATAACTAAAGTGCCTGTCTGTGCCCAAAGTAGAGATAAATTACAATGACACACTTGAGAGCTTCCACAATTTATGTAGCGAGCTCACAAAGTGTAAAATACACTTTAATTTAAGAAGCCATTTTTGGAAGTCACAGAGCTCAATCATCAGAAATATAGACAAGTCTGGGAATGAAGTGGGACACTGTTTGGAAACACACAGTCGCGCCAGGTGTCAAGAGCGAACCCCTCCCTACCATTTAGCCAGATTTAACTGGGCACCCCGAAAGAACGGCACTGGGAGACTTTAAACTCTGAGACTCTGAATAGTTCAGGAGCATTTATCAATAGCCTATATCAGTGCACATTTGGCCTGGTGGAGAAGAGGAGGTGAGAGAATGACTGTGCTGTTCGTTGCTGCATGAGAGAGCAGCTCAATTTTCAATCAGTCTCTAGTCATGCTCTGAACTTGAATGATTTCGAAAGACGAAGCAGTAGTACAGAATTGCTTTACAGTGTGAGGGCATTATAAGTTCAGTTGAGAAGAAGTCCTAGGCCTGTGTGGCATATTCACATTGTGTCCAATAAAAAAGTCAGTCTCACGTGACACAGACATCTTTGAATTGCGACTGTAATGAAAATATAATTAAGGGTAAAAGTAATCTTTTAGCTGAGTGCTCTGAGCTTATCCTCAGCTCGTGTGTGTCCTGTCGGTAAAAGCAGGGATGTGCAGGGCCCAGTTTGTTTACCATACCAGTGATGCCTGTGTCCCAGCGGAGAGGTGTTAGCCCTGGCAACATGCTAATGAAGCTGCTAAATGGACTGAGCAGAAGAGAGCCATGTTCTTAGCACTTCTCCTGGCCTCTCCTCGCTCCCTACTGTCTTCCACTTGACACATCCACAAGGAAACACACAGAAACTAAGCCCTTCTAAACACACTAGAATAAAGTGTTTATTTTTATAGGTAGAATCTGCCCCGTGAAACCACTGAGCACACAGCAATATTTGGTTGAAAATGGAAATGCTTTTGACTTATCATAGTTTATAATTTATGATGATACTATAGCTAAAGATGTAACATTTTATGTCTTGACATTGAGTTCATAAACTAGATTCGATTCGACGTGTACTATAATTATTTCTATTACAACAGTAGCAATCCAGAACATCACTGCAGATCAGATCTGCCTGTCTGTTGTGAGTGCAACTCAACCCGCCCAGTCTCAGTGATTGGTTCAGGCACGCACCTAACTTTGCTTATCCAATAGGAAGGCGTTCCAATAGGAAGGCGTTCCTATTGAAGAGTTTTAAATCGGTGCTTAAAATTAAAATAATTTCCCTACTGGCATGCAATATCATTATTCAGCAGCAGACTTCCTGGTCTCCCGCTCGGAAAAAATATGGTTTGATTATTTGGGAATGTGAATAGTCTTCGTCATTGATCCCTCACAGCCCTGCGCACTTCTCAGGAGTGCTGACAGGCCTACTGTACACCTCCATCCTGACAGGATGTGCCCAGCGGTGGGGATTTATGGGGGCATAAAGAGGATTTGCCAGTGATGCCTGTGTCTGCACAGCGGTGAAATCTGCTCCACTGAACTACAGCAGTGAATGCTTTACAGTCCCCCCTGCACTGTCTCTTTACTGGAGTGACTAATTACAAGTCAGGTCAGCGACTGCATACCCTAGCAGACATGCTGGCGACCGTAGCAACAGTCTTTTTCATTAATTTGCTATTGTGCCACTGAGGGGCAGTTACTCACTGCATTTACAAGTGTATATGTATATAGATTATGGTCATATTGCAGAAACCTATTTGAATATACAGTACAGTACATGCTCCCAAACATGGATTACCTTTGGAATATCCTGTGTCTTTTTCAGGTTAAGGACTTTTTTCAGAACGGATTAATAGATTCCAGTTTTCACACACCAAATCCTGACATATTGTAAATGATTGTATACTGTAGGTGCACTCACTGGATACCACGCTAGAATGCTATACATAAATACATACTGTAGCCTCCATACAAAACAGACTTCCAGCAGAGATGCAGCACAAAGACTATTAATGCTGATAACAACACCACGTACTATAACTACTTCTACCGCTACACTACATCTACTGCTACAAACAGGTAGACTGAAAAAAATACATTTGTAAAAGAAATGCTTTCCTTGCAGTGGCAAGAAATTGAAGTTGGTACAAATTCTGCTGAAGGCCTTTCATTAGCCATTTCACAGCAATGAATAGCCAACACTGATGTCATTTCTTTATTTGCTACTTCAATAAAAAAAAGAAAAAATAACACAATAAACTGGACCTCGTAATTTTTTTTCTTTCTGTATTGTTCCCTATAATCCACAGACCTTCTGCACAAGAACATGCTATTGCTCTTAAGTAGAATTCCATTACCGCTACATTCTTTCTAAAATCAAATTCAGGTTCTTTGTAACAGCTCACACACAGATGTGAAGTAAAGTATAACCATGACATTTTAACTGCAACACAAATTCAGGTTTGAATGTGACTCATAAAAATAAGGAATGAAGATGTTGACCATGGACATAAATTCCTCAATGTCAGTTTACTGTGTTTTTCTGTGAAAATGAAAAATTGTCAAAATTCTTTGCACAAAAGCCAATAATAACAATCTCCACCTCACATTGGCCCTTTCAGAATGTGTTTGGAAGGGGAGGTCAAGAAAAGGAAAAATATTGACAAACTAATAGAGATTTCTACCATTTTCCAAAACTAACATATAATATGTAACTTTTACCTCCCCAACCAAAAACATGGACAAGAAAAAAAAAAAAATTATTCTCAAGTCACACGGCACACTAAAACATCTACAGAACCATAGTTAAATAAAGCACTCAAAACCATTAAGCGATATCCCATTAAAACACAATATTACTGTAGTGGAACACTCCTTTAGCATCTTAGAGGGATGGTGTTAGAAAGAGATTCCCTCAAGACCAATTAAAATGGTTGGCTTTAAACAATGCATGTTGCTGTTCATTTATAGAACCAATAAAACATTCTAGGAATCTTGTTTTGTTTTAATCAAATAAACAAACATTTACACAATTGTACCCATATCCCAATGATAAACTGAAATGGATAAGTATATTTAGCAAAAGTTTGTTTTAAATGTTTTTCGTATACAGTATGATCTGTGATCTGTAATCTTTGCCTGTGACAGCTGTGATGATATTATGCCATAACAGCAACAGAACAGCATATACTGTACAACTTAAGAAATACAGAGTGAAATAAACTAGAAGATAAACTATATTGAACATTATATAAAATTTCAGCATAGTTACAAATAACAGAACTGTTAAACATGAATGTTTAATGACAAAAACATGTTATAGTGAACTGCGTATTTAATCAAGGCTTGAGATTTAGGCTATCTTTGTTAAGAGGAAACATCAAAACAAAACAAAGCACTATGTTTGATCTCTCAAACACCTTAGAAATGTTGGGTTTCACACATTACAAGGTGTTGGTTAACCATTTAATGGTTACACTTTCAAATATGCTGTGTTCTGTTTGTATGACATGAAGAAGTTATTAATTTGCTCTGTCTTTGTTTGATGCAGTACACTAACAGCATACACCATAATAACAATAAATAATTGCTCAAACTGTGAACAACAGCTCACAGTGAATTACTGCCCAAATGCATAATCCTAGAAATTAAATATTACATTGATTGCATATTACAATAGGCAACAGTACAATAAAAATGGCCTAGAAATGACCCAGAAATAAAACGTCAAGAGGCTCACACACTCGGTTGGTCTGTGCATAGACCATATACAGTACATATTATTTAAGCTTCACTTTACGGACAAGTAATGCATTGTCTGTAGATCTATGAGGTGAATGACATGTTTCTATAAGCTTAAACAATTATTGCAATACAGTTAAAATTGACAGGAAAAGCAAGTGAAAAACAGAATGAAAAAAATCAGGTTACAGTTACACATACAATACTGGTCAGTAGATGCACCAGCAGGAGGTCTAAGATGTACAGGTGACAAATGTTCTGTAGAGCTTTTACAGTACAGCCATGGCCAGGTACTCTTCTTGAATTGGTGGTCATGTTGACTGAATTCGACATGAAATACCACCTACTGTACTTACCAAGCCAGTGTTTCCATTCGGTGGACATTAGCCTGGTGTATCCAGACCCATAATTCACTTTGTGAATAGTCTTGAAACGCTCTATTGGCGATGTTTTATAGTCTTTACATTTCGATGGGTTTAGACCTCGGGTTTAGCAACTGTTTGTATCACTTCATCTAGCTCTACGACTATTTCAAAATCAACGAGTGACTTCACCGTCGTGTCATTTAGCCACGCCTACTGGTCACCGAATGGCTGCGTGAACGCTAAAGTGAACAGTGTTTCCAGAATCCAGACTAAAAGCTCAGTGAAAAAGAGAGCTGTCGGGCAGAGTCAGGCTGCATTCCCATACCATTTCCTCTTGATGCACAGTGTTTGTGGAGTAACATATGGTCTGTTGAGTCCGTAACACAACGGCAAATCTTATCATTCTAACGCTAACCCTCGTTCCACATCTTTCCTCTGTCTGCCTCTCAGCCCATCGGGGGAGAGAGGGTTACTCAGGGCTTACCCAGGATATGATGTCCCTGCCTTGGATCATCTCTGAGCGGCTGACGAGCCACAGCTTTATCTCTGCACATGCCTTTTATTCGCTCAGAACGAGGGGAATCACAGGGAATTCTACCTGCTGCCCGGAAGAAAAGCATTTTCCAGTCTTTGTCACGTGGCTAACATGAAGTCTTACATTTACTTGTAAATATGGCTCCCACTTCAGATATTTATGAGATTAACACTACAAAAAAAGATGTCAGTGAAATAACTAACTACAAGTCAATTCCACCTGTGGTCTCTGAATGAATGAGCAGTTGGGCTGAAGGTCACCAAAAGCTTTTTCTTGACTCATACCACAATCACAAGCTATTTCTAAATAAATGCCACAATAACAAATTAAAGATTAAAGCAAACACTATTTAAAGACCATAATCAACAGTGATTCATCTAACGGGGAGGACTACAGGGCTTTTGGACCTTTTTCACCCACACAAAGACATGACAATGTGAACTCTTCTGATTTCCTAAAACGTTCTTGATTCTAAAAAAACCAGCGGAGAAAGCAACAACAGAGTTTCTGCACTCTATCATGGTATTTGCTCCCCCTTCAGCACAAAACCATATTTAGGCCCTGAACTGCAGCCTCTTCGTCTGTTGCTAGGCTACGCCAAGAGGGAGGAAAAAAAACCAAAGCGCTTATCAGAGAGGAGAAAATCTAGCAGTGCGTGAAAGCATCACATTTTTGGAAATTAAAAGCTATATTCTACATCCACTATGATCCAAAAGAAGAGGGGGCAGTGCATTAGCAACTTTCACGAAGGCCCATTAAATAGTTCTTTTCACACCAACCCGCAAAATAGTCTGAGCGAACAGAGGACCTGATGTTTATGTGAATTAATGAATGACATCGACTTAAAAGCTATGCTTATTGATTCTGCTGAATGATACCCTTTGCAACTATACTGTGAAGTACTGAAGGGTGCATTAGCAATAGACTACAGATAATATTTCATACCATGACCAGGTATTACACAAAAATGTGGTTACTAATCTCTACTGATGGCGACAGTGACAATTGCTTACTGGTTGTAAGGAATTCATGCAAAATGTACTGTATACATCCTTTATGTCAAAAGTAAAAATACCATACTGGGCTGTTATGCTGATAAAGGTAGTACAACGTAATCTACCACAAATCATCTTAACTGTAGTAGTGAACTGAACAAAAAGAAAGGTACATTTTATTCTCCCATGCATGTACGGCATAAATCATGGTAAATCTTCTTTCAGGCTTGTCTTTCACAAATGACTGGAAAGTTCCAGGTTTGAGATAAGAAGATCCCCTGAAATACACAATACCAACGCAATGTACAGTTTTCACAACAGCATATCCTGTTCGCCCTGGCTACAGTCGGACAGAGGCTGATTTAACATTGTCATTGTTCTGACAGTGTGTGTGGTATTTCCTTCTGGTTCCAAAGCACAGAACAGCACACTGCATGCACTGTCCTAGATTAACAAAGGCAAATTTATTCAAAAATTGTCAAACCTTAGCAACCTTGCCAATAGAGCCGAGGGCACTGTCATGGCTACTACCACTTACCCTGTGGTCCACATTGTTCTGATGACACACTTCACTTTGCTGCCCCTACTTGGCATCAAAAAGTATAAATCGCACCGGAGTATTACAGTAGACACATTTATATTCTGCTTTTCGGTGGTACAGTAACCAGCCGTGTGTGTATGCAGTGCCTTCTCTGTAGTGAATACAGTGCTGTAGTTGTTATGCAGTAGACAAAATACACGTAAGATGCAGGACCAGCGAGACATCTAAAAGAAATAGTCCAGAAGCAGGGCTGGAATATGACCACCTCTCTGCCTGAATGTAAATGAAAGACTTGTTTGTCACCCAGTGTTCTGCCCTAATGGAGAGGCTGATGTCAATGTACACAGTAGCATGTTCACATCGACCTCTATTCAGAGGGTCGCAGAGGCTGACAGACAATTTAGCTCGATGGAGGCATATAAAACCTCAAACAATAGCCAGACAGACAGCAAGACAGAAAGACAGATAACTTGCGTAGACAATTAAAAACGAAGTAAAGCCTAGGCTATACAATACTTTTCCCATGAGCCCCATTGCCTCTTGAAAAGATACAGTACCGGACTATGCGTGTGTGTGTATGTATTGGAAAGATACATGTGCTAGTGAGAATGAAGCAAGAACGAATTAAGCAAACATAGTTGAGGACACGTTTGCTCCAATTATTGAAAAGTATAGGTATAAGTTAAAAATAATCATATCTGTAGGAGCTATTGATAAACTGATATGTTCTATTCTATAAGGAGGGACATACAGTAGAAAGACATTTTTGTATTTAAAATGTCACATTCTGGCATATCCAAATGTCAACTCCCAAGGCCGCTCGGTCCTCTCAAGCATTAGCTGAGATTTTGAATTTAGGAATAATATGTACAAATTGTATTTTTTATGGTCAATATTGAAGAAAAAAAGCATAGCAAGAGTAGTAACGTAATTTCACAGAAAGAGTTGAATGGAGACCAAAGTAAAATTACGCACTCACAAGGCTGAAAATGGTTGCTCTACAATAAATAGTGTGGATGAGCTATCTTTCATTCATTTGTACATCTCTGAGAAAACAGTTATTGATGTTTTCGGTCAGCGCAGACGTGATGTGACTGGCATTTTTAGGGACAGATGTAAAGGCCATTATAATATGACGGATGGGCCAGTTGAGATATGGGTGCAGATGCTGATAAGATAGCAGAAAAGCAGAGCAGGGGCCGTGCATTCTCCCAGATCCAACATGTGACAGGAAGAGGCTATGACAGATGTCTCTGACAGCACACCACTGCCTGTCCACAATGTCACCTAGCGGCGAGACGATCTGATTTAAAGTGGAAATCTGGAATCACTTATAGCCTTCTATAGGACCTCCTTTATGCATGTCACTGTTTTCTGCCAGACTGCCTGATTGCATGTACACAGACACACATAGACACATGATTAGAGGGACAGTATTGGGGGCATACAGTACCTTGTGTGTTGACTGGGTTGGTGGTGGGTGTGGGAATAGTGGTGGAAGCATCTAGATGGAAAAATAAAAAAGCAAACACATATAAGAAATAAAGGGAGACAAGAAATAGACAAAGTATCTGAAGGTTGTGAGGCTAGTGGGTTGTGGAGTGGCAATTAAAACATGTTAAGAGGTTTATGTTGTGCGCTATTGTTAGTAAATTAGTATCTTTAGTACCGCACATTTATATTTCCAAGAACATATGCAACTGTATAAATATTAGCTGTTTTAGGTGTTTTAAGTGTTTTAAAAAGAGAAATTGTCTATACAGTACTGTATAACATTGTTTTTCATCATTTCTAATGGCACAGTGCACAATCTCACAGATTGCTTTAATGTCAAGAAACGTATCACTCTGCTGACACTTCACACTAATACAGACAGGCAGTCTTCTACGCATACAAAATCCATAATAAATCTCCTTTTTGAAAATGGGAAAGTCACAGGACAGTCAGACATGTCTATAAGCTCTACTGAAAAGAGGTGGATGCAAACATTACTTTCTATTAAGCTTTAATTGGGTTTTACTGCTATCAGATTTCATTACTTCCTGCTTCCGGCACAGATGGTGCTAAGGAAACGGATTTGCAGTAGGTAAAAATTAAGGTGATAAAAATCATGGTTTGCGACCATTTCATTTTATCGGACATAGAAAGACATCTGACTGTCTTAGAGAATAAGTTATTTATCATGTGGTTTTGATTAACTATTTTTGGACTGCATTTAAATGCAGTGGGAATTAGCAACTACACTGTACTGTCCTGTACTGTACTGTATCAATGATAGAAAACATTTGAATATGGTCTTGGTTGAAAATCACCAAATATTTCTGTTTCTTCAAATCAAAGTGTCATAATTTTAGGCTTGAATTAAGTCTTGAACTTTCCGCTGAACTACATCTTGATGAAGCTTTATTTATCTCTGCTTATGCTCTCAGACCAACACATTTTGTTTGATGTTAAACATTATGTGATTTTCCGGTGAATGTCACACCTGATTGTAAGTAATGCAAATTAACATTCTACAAAGGCTCAGTCATATTATATCATAATGGTATTTACAGCAGCAATAGCATTACATTAGCAATAAATAACAATGTAAAATATTTTTGTATGAAAAAGGGAAATCGGTCATTTGATTCATATTATTTTATTTATGGTTATATTAAGGAATAATTCAAACATAAGCAATCTATGACAAATAAATTCCATTTAATTGCAAGATGTTTACAGATACAAATATCTATACGGTATCTGTATCTGTGAGAATGCTGTCCCCATTATTTAAAACACTTGTTTGTTATACTCAAAAAAGTATTTGCATTATATATTTTATTTTTCTGAATCCCTTCACCTATCTTATCCTTTTCATAATTGCTCTGTTCTCATGCTACAGCTGTTTAGCAGAGTGAAAGTTTAGCAGATATAGCTTTTATTAGTCGACTTTGCTGTGGTCGACCTTGAAGCCATGTTGACAAGATAAGTCCCTTAGTGTTCTATCCCAGCATGCAGGCTGACGGGTATGGTGACATTATTCCATATTCCAAAGGAAGAAATTCTGAAGAATGTTTAGGCCGCATCTTTCAGCAGCCATGGCAACACTAACAAAATAAATACATGGCCGGGATTTGAACGCTTTCGGTCTTGGCCAAAACGCATTTATTGGAAACATGCTTCCCCTACTCCGATGATTTTAGTGACCTCAATGTGCCTCCAGCTGGACCATTTGTTTGCATGTGGTTAGTGGTACAACTGCTTTTATGGTTTCAGTCGCATTAGCTAATATTATATAAGTAAACTTTTTGGTAGCTTGCTAAAAGTTTCTTAAGTTACTGAATATTGACCACTTTTCCAGTACAGCCATGGCCAGGTACTCTTCTTGAATTTGTGGGCATGTTGAATGAATTCAACATGAAATACCACCTACT
Organism: Aphredoderus sayanus; assembly: GCA_027564795.1. NCBI lineage: Eukaryota > Metazoa > Chordata > Actinopteri > Percopsiformes > Aphredoderidae > Aphredoderus > Aphredoderus sayanus. Next base: position 1,398,572 of record JAODUG010000005.1, on the reverse strand, counting down.
GTACTTACCAAGCCATTGTTTCCATTCGGTGGACATTAGCCTGGTGTAACCAGACCCAAAATACACTTTGTGAATAGTCTTGAAACGCTCTATTGGCGATGTTTTATACACAATTTTCATTCGATGTTGATTTTGTGGCTCATTTCTTTTGGATTCTGCCTCATCTTCTGACTCCTGACAGGTTCATACTGTACATATTTTGGCAAATGACTCCGATGGCACCTGCATGTGTCTCTGCCATTGCTGCTAAAAGCACAACAAAGGTGAAGCAAATGCATTTCAGGAATGGAACTGACTTGCCTTTTGATTATTCAACAGTCCAATCACAGCTTTCTAGAGGGATGTTTCCCCTCTAAATGAAATGCTCGTTACGATAAAAAAATTTTTTCGCAGGTGCAAACAATTGGGGAAAAGGGCAAAGTAGAATAAAACAAAGCACAAGATCAATGTTTAAATGTACCATGCTTGTATGATTTTGCATTGTTGTGTGGAGTGATTTTCAGACAGGACTGATCATATAAAACCATATAAATAATATGAATGACCAAATCCATTTGGACAACGCCTCCAGACTGAAGAGCCTTGATTGGACTGTTGTAAACAAGCTGACAGCTCCCTCCCATCTCTCTTGTGCCACATTTGTTTGCTTCGGGGAAGTCTCGCTGAGCCAGCCTTTACTAACTGTGTCAAGACCCGCCTACTTGAGGAGAGGTATTTTGATTGACATGCACGCCGACCAACTACTTAACTGAATGGCCAAGTCTGATATTAAAGTTTGTATTGGAATTTGTTGGGAAACTTAACAATACGACTCTTGCTGTTATGTTAAATAAGTAGGCTACGGTTGCTGCTTAAAATAAGTGTAAAAACTTAAATTATTAACTAAGCACTGCACTAGCGTCACAC
>JAODUG010000005.1:1376831-1388668 GCA_027564795.1 Aphredoderus sayanus | reverse complement strand
CACAAATCATACACAATCAGATGGCGCCGCCGTGTGGCTAAAATCTATATTACGAGTACATTACGAGGGTTAAACAAAGCACGAATGATTTTGACAGAAGAGTGGAGCAATGAGATGCTAGAACAGTTGTGAAGCCTGCAAAATAAATGACCTTCATATATCTGGTCATGATAAGAGAAGAAAATGATCATTCATACCCTAAGGGCTGACAGGCTTACCAAAAAACCTGGAAATGGGCCACAAAAGCTGTGTTTCACATTGATAGCTAAAAGCCAGCAACTAAATTACATGGTTTAAAGCCACACAATACGCTCCTAAATTGTATGTTCTTTAAACATCCAAATGATTTTGCCATTTCCTTTTAAGCAATTTACTTGACATTGACATTTTATAGATTTTATTTAGTCTAATTATGTACATGTCAAAGTCAACATTGAAGGCAATTCATCTGCCCTACATTACATAGGCCTAGAGCAGCCTCACTAGGCTTGCTGTGTTCTTGCTTGATATTGCATTTCTGTCAATTCTGACCCTTCTGGAAGTCTTTGTGATCCATCATGTGAAAACCTGGCACATTGTATTGGATGGTATCTGGAAAAACATCACATACAACAATTCTGTCAATGTATTTCTGGGCTTCATGTGCTGAGTAAGCAACTATGTTCTAGTCAATGGGTGTACTAACCCATCACTGTCTCACTGTCATATTTTTCTTCTGATTGAAATGAGAGTACTTTCAGAAATGTAGGCCTAGCGTGCATGTAACCTACGGTACCTTATGGTAAATGCATGTGTGCATGTGCTTCGACCAATCTATAGCTTTCATGATGTCCTCTGGGTCAAACTGACCCAAATCACTAGCTCTTTGTGGCAGATAGAAGGCGCTAAACCTAATTCTACAGCTTACACACACACATACAGTACAGTATGATCTGCACTGCTGGCACAACAAGGTGTGTTTGAAACTCAAGGACAACAGGAGGGTTATAAGGCATGAAAAAACAAACAAATATATAAAGAAAGAATGAATAAAGAAAGAAATACACACAGCAATGACAATAAAAATAACCATACAATCATAAACAATCAGATGCCCCTCTGGTGGTTCAAGACAATATTGTAAGGACATCACAAGAGATATTTATAGAGCCCAATGAACTGTTACTGGAACATGCATGTTTAGTTTGGGGAAACAAATCCTCCTTTGGACTGCAACATGATCTTGCCTGGAATTTCATCTGTGTGGAAAGTGGGAGTCTCCTACATAATTATGCATTGTCAACATGTCGACACTAATAATCCAGAGTGGAGAGTGGACGTGCTGTACTTAATGTAGTTAAGTTAGCAATTTACTAAGATACTACATCTGGATGACAGTCACTTTATCACATATGCCTGCCTGCTATATTAATTCATGAAAATGTGGATTTACACTTTCAAATAAACAGAACAGAAGTAGGAAAATGACCTAGATTAAAGACGTATTATATGCTATTTTACTGACGCTATGTTAGCATGACTCAAGAACAAAAATGCATCCTCATTCGGTCAAGGAGAGGGTAAATCTCCATTCTCATAGTTGAAAAGGAATAACACACAATAAGGAATTAAGCTGCGGCTCGCTGAACAAGTCTGTCATGAATGAGCTATTAGCCGGCATATGCTGTCCTTTTGTTTGGAAGTGATCATTAGGAGCCCGTTGGGAGCAGGCAGATGCCATCATCTGCCTGGCAGAGCACGATGATGAATAACCATGGGGTGGAAAAGTTATGAGTGTCACAGGAAGCCAACGTCATGGTGACAAAGTCATATGTCACTCGGCGGGAAAAAAATGCAGACGACATGTCCGATATCGAAAATCAAACAATAATTTTTCCAGCAACTTATACAACAACTATAGGCCTACTGTACGATACTACGTTATTCAAACTGATAATACTTGGTCTAAGATATGCTGTATATGCTCTTCCTGGATTAGTGAAGTTCTGCTATAAGAGATGTTACTGTTTGACAGGCACCCTGATTCATCTCTTGAATGAGCTTAACATGTAGGCTACTGTAGGCCTCTTGTAACATACTCTAACATACTGCACAGATACAGAGGACACTTTCATCACATGTTAACCAAAAGCCATTTACAGTAAGTACATTTAAAGTAAAGGACCAGGTACAGTACAGTAATAGGCATTTTGCTTAAGGAAGCTTACAGTAGGCTGTTCTGCATCAAACCCAGTCCATGACCATCTGGATAGGAGTCAACCACCTTAACCAACCCACCCTGTCCATAATCCATTAATACGATATTATAGCCCAGTACAGTTTAGTTGATGCAATTCAGGCTCAAAAGTATCTGCAAAATAAGTCGGTAATACCATATATAGTCATCCTATTAAGCAGGATTCAGTTATGGTTGAGGTTGACCGTGCCATCTGCTGCCTTCAACACCCCAAAAAACAAATCCAAACCATTTCTGGAGAGCTACATATTACCAACAAGGTGCAATCGCGGTGCATCTCCAATCCCCAAACAGCAAGTATGTTGGCAGCAATGGCACACAGATCCAAGCAAAACACATACACAAATCAAACAGGAGGCAGGCTGCAATATTACGAGAGGAAATGCACAGCAGTCTGTCTCCTATGAGGAACACATAAATCAGATGTCAGTGTGTGTGTGTATAGCCGATATGCAGGATGTGTGATCCAACTTAATCATAGACTTGTGTTGATGTATGTGTACGGTTTAAAGGTGGGTTATATTAGAGACCTCTGGGGGGGGTCTGATTTATTCATCGCACCTCCTCTTGATGTTATTTTTTTACCACTTCCTCCTGCTTGCCACCCACAACCTGAAGCCTTGTCCCAAACCCACCTGCAAGCCGCCAGCATCGCATTAAAATCCAATTTAGAGCTTGCCCTACAATTAGGACGATGACTGAATAATGCAAGACCATTACGCAGTCATTTATTCCCACAAAGTCACGTTTCCACAATTAGCACAACATTAGAAAAACATTTGCCTTTCAAGTAGATAAAGAATGGGGTTGATTTGCGACACAACTTATTGAGGCCAGCTGAATTGCGGGGGGAGGGGGACAAAATATGTTTTTATGTGGCTTGTTAGGACACTTTTAGTATTACTACATCATAAAACCTCACAAGTCCATCTAAGGTTAAGAGTTAGACCATTTAACAGCCTTGCTATTAACATGCCTGTGTAACACCTGCTCTGAGGACTTGTCAGATCTGGTTGAGGCTAATGTTGGGTTTTGTGCATGATAAATTGTTTCTAGTGCCCAAATACGCCAACACTCTGCATTAATGCACTATAGTGCGCAATGCCTGTGATGCGATGATGTCATGTTTATGCATGGAAATCCTGCCAGGCTTCGGATCTATTGAGCTGAGGAAGATTAATGTCCTAATCTGCTTGGGTGGGCATTTCCGAATAAAATACAGGCAGATTACAAGAATATTTAAATTACATTCAACCTCCAGTGCAAGAGAGAATAGGATTATTTAGAAAGTATCAAATTATGCACAAATCTGTGTGAACCACTCAAATGTATGACCTATACATTTGAGGGTCATATGTAAGCAAATACACAGCAGTAGCTTGGCTGTTAGATAAGTCACAGTAGCTACATTTGATTATGTTTATGAATTGGACTGATGCAATGAACTGCAGTTAAATGACTAGCACACTCACAGTACATTTTAGTGCTAGGTTAAATGGGGACACTTTGATTTGTGTCTTTTATAAATCCATATTATACAAAGCAATGTTGTTTTGGCCTATAGCCTCCATGGATGTCATGGTAGGAATGCTGGTTGTTTCCATGACAAATAATCATGCTGTTCCAAAGTGACTTACAATGAGTACAATTATTTCAAGGAGCAGGTAGGGGTAAGGCAAAGTATGCTTACAGATAGACCAACTCGAGGGTCGGAACGATCAACCTTCCAGTTTGGAGTCCAACACCCAGACCACTAGATCACCCTGCCCTGCCTGTGTGTGCTACACTATGCTATACTGTGTTTAGCACAATACCTACCATACACATAAAGTGTGTAGTCGTCGTAGGCCTCTCCCACCGTGTTGGACGCCACGCAGCGATAAGTGCCGTTGAAGGACTTATTGAGGTTCTCGATGTAAAGATCAGAGCCGGTGACGACTGCGTGAGGCGGTACATCCTCGTCTACTCTCAGCCAGTTGATCTGGTGGGGACTGGAGAGCAGAAATACCACAAGCATCAGTCAGCCGCTGTCTGTCCATAGCAAGAAACTGAAATAAAAGGTCAGAACTGAGATTATTTCGGGTGGGCCATTGGCTGGCCCTGTCTAATGGCGTATTGTATAAACAGTGCACAAGCAATTGGTAACATTTAAATGCTACAATGAAATGGAAAAGGTTACGGGTGTTCACACTGGGGGGAAAAGAGATGAGGGAGGCTGAAACTGTCATGTATACAGCTCTCTGGGTGTCTTTGAGGTTCAAATGCAGGTATGCTTCAGGGGAAAACACTGTTGATACTCACTGTGGTTTTCCTTCCGCAATACATGTCAAATCTAGATTGTCTCCCTCTCTAGTTAAACCTTCAGGATAAGTCACCACAATCTTCACTTCTGGTTTATCTGTAAACATAGAGATTGATTTTAAAGGCACACACTCCTCAATATGTGCCTAGAATTCCCCTTGTGGTTGAAACCAGCATGCCAACGAAACAAAAAAGATGTTGCTATAGCATGAGTGGTCTGCACCACTGTCTGACCGTTCCCCACAATACTATAGGCTCACGCATTCTCTACCCCTCCCCATACATATTTTGTGCTTTTAATTAAACAACACTGCATGCGTGTTTTCTTACTACACATTGTAGATGCATTACAGTGTTTTCAGTGGGCACTTTGTTACTCGGCCAAATTACATTTTTACTCTGCCAAATTATATTATTTCTAAATTGTGTTTCTTGCTCTTATCAATGTTAGGCAAAGATTTGCAAAATGTCAAGCACTTAAAGGCGAGCTTTCCCTGTCTTTTTTACATTGAAAGGTCAGACAAAACAGTTGTCTATTTGAAAGAATTAATATTCTACACAGACTACAAAAGGGTACATTAACCTTTCTTTGATGTTAAACACATTGTGCAAGGTAGCCCAAACTACTTCTTCAATCAATGCTCAATTTATGAAACAACAAATCTTATCTGACGCCTGCGGGAAAGTTTATTTTTTCTTGTGGCACTATATGGCAAAGGTCACAGGGCAGGCAACTATATTTAGAACAAAATAAAATGAAAAACACAAGCTTGCCCACAAGGGGAAATGCTGAGTATGAATCTAGGCATAGGCTGTTAGGACTACACTTTGAGGTCACTTACATAGCACATCCAAATGCCTCTGTGCCTGGAGGTCCTTTACTGCTGGGTGGTCAATGATGCAGTCCACTGGTACGCCATCATCCTCTTTGGTGACAGCAAACCTTACCCGACTAGTGACAGTGAACATCTTGTCATAGGACTCCTCGATGGTCATCTCACCTATACAAAATCCCAACAGACACAACAGGTTATAGAATGAATACCAACCATTCATAACGGTAGGCTCCACGATTGAGTTACACAATACTGTAGAAACAATGAATCACAATTATAAGCATAAAGCTGTTTACTGTATGCCTGAAGCATACACGTCTACGAAAGTGCATGTGGCTATAGGGGAAGGGGTAGAGAACTGTTGGTGCCTATAGGACTGTGGGAATAGGAGTAGCAGTGGCCTGGCGTGGCAAGGGGATCAGGCCTGACATTTGATTGGCCACCACTGGTGCTGCCCTACATGTGACTTCCCAGTCAGAGGTGCAAAAGTTATGTTGTCGTTCATGGTAATTTTAGTTAGTTTAGTTTAGGTATTGCAATGCAATACTGTATATATGTCCATTGTACCTAGCATTGTGTTAAGTGTATGCTTTCTGCAACATTTAATGCTATACGGCTATGTAGGAAGCAAATATTTCTTAGCTGGTTTATCAAAGCTGAGATACTGAAAGGTCTTCTTTGATCAAAGCTAACATTTAGCCTAATTTACTATGGGGGCTGCAGCTACAGTACATATCATTTACATATAACGTTTTATGGCAGTTGGGTTAATCAGCAGAGACTAATTTAGTCATGCTTATTAGCAAGAAACCCATGCAGGGATTGCTACAATATTGGTTTACTGCCTTGTTTATTAATGCACATACTGTATGGCTATGTTACAATATGAAAATAAACTAGAACATGTTAGAACAGACCAAGGCATTTTATTGCCTTTTTTTCTCCATGTGCTGTTCTCAATCTTGTAGCACTTTGGATGTAAAGAATAGGCACAGCACATTATAAATAAAACATATTAATACCCTGTTTCTGTTCTCAATGGCTAAGTCTGTGCCACTGTTGAATGAGTCCGTGCCACACCCCCGTCAAAAACATGGGGACACGCCAGTGAGGACAAAAACAGTAACATTTTAGTCATGATGGTTTCAACCGCATGGGAATTTCTGTGTCCCCTTAAACAAATCTCAAATCCCACAGGAGCTCGTTTTGCAATAACTATAATGATGCTTTGACAAACATAACCTGTCAAAGCTGCTACCCAGTTGCATTAACATCCATCCGTCGATGTGATGCTGAAACTGGATTTAAGAGGAATAAAACTTGCCTTAGGCTTTCAATTCTGACAAAAGTGGCGAAGCGTGCTGGTATGAGGTTGATAATTAATGTCTGTGCAGCTTGCGGGTTGAGCATTGTTCGGGCTAACCCTGCAGTAATCTGCTGCCTACTAGGCCCTGGGGCTGTCAGAGGGGCATTCATTTAGAAAGCATTACAATGCCACGGGGGCATCACATTAGCCACAGTGCTGAGTGTGATGGTTTACTCGCACTTAATGAAGTGAGGAAATAATTACAGCCCCTCTCTGACCTGCAGCTCGCTTCCATTTCATCCCCGTCAGAGAGGGTATGGGCTGGACCCAGACTAGAGTTGTTGTTCCACATACGCTGATCACTATGCTACTACACACACAAGGCCTCTCAGAGGTTATCAACACTGTAATATACACCCACTCACCCACTTTGTTTTTGTTGTTGGTAGGTATTGGTAGGTTGATGTTGGTAGGCCAACATCCCACTATTCAGGGAAATGGTAAATTTGACTGGTTTTGCCAGACATCGTGAAGGATATACTTGCTACAGTGCAGGTAAAGTCACGGCAAACTACTGTGATCTCGTAATAGGGACATAAGCTCCTGTTTTTTGTGGCTCAAAACATTCTACATTTCTCAAATGGATTTCTCTAAATGTCACCAAAACCACAGTGTGAAGTTTGCAATGTGAAAATACAGAATTTGTGTTTGTGTTTTCATTTTTTTGACCAGGAGTTATGCAAGTTATGCATTATGCAGAAGCCAGTAAATGTTTTGATTTTAAATGATTTTGAAAAGAGAGGTTCAGATTTCTGAAAGAATTAAAAGATCATTAATCCTTTCGTTTGGTGAGTGTGCAGATGCTGGTGTGTGATACTGTTTTCAATATTTTTGTGGACAAAACAGCTAGCAAAATGACAGTTGAACAAAAATGTTTTTGCTCAATGTTGGGTGTAGCTTTGCTTCTAAAATGTTTATTTAAATTGAACAATAGTAAACTATTGCAAAGTAATGATGGGCTGAAAAGGTAGTGGCACTTCCACATACTATATTAGATACAGTATCATGGCTGTCCTCTCCAAAATAATGTACTTATCTTGTTCTTACAATACATGTAGTTTGCATGGGCAGACAGCCAGTATACAGTACTATTTGAACTGGCTCCTGTATAGACAGTTGGGCAGGCATTCCCAGAAGAGACAGCTCTATAGATTTACAATCAGCTACAAAGTGGCTGTCTGTGTGAACACACAGTTAGAAGTGCCGGACTGTGTAGAGATACATTTTCGCCATTGTTTCTTTCACCATGTGTGTTCTGTTCTTCTTCAGCTGACCCACTCCATTTTCTGTATTGGCACGACATAACATTACACTACGCCTGTGTGTTCATCTGTGATTTTCCATCTACAGTGTGGGTAATGTGTTTCAGCTGCTGTTTGTCAAAACACCCATGCGCTGAGCCACTTCCAACTGGGCAGAATGTGTGTGCTCCCTGTAAATATCAGATATGACGCGTGGGTGGAGCTTCACGGAGAAGGTCTGCCCCTCTAGTAGATGTCTGTGCACCCCACCCCCATCTTCCTCCATCCCCCACACCCGCTACAAGATTTTCTTTCCCCGATTCGGCACTGCGTTGACCAGGAATAGCCAGCAATAATTGTCACCTCTGCATGATGAGAATGTGTAACCCATGCACCAGTTAAGCTGTCTTTTGAAATATATTTAATTAATTGTATCGGTGTACATTTATGTAATTACAGCTGATTGTAGCATGCTAGCACAATGATTGCCACAGTGGTGTTTTTGTCAGCGGGACTGATACTGTTAGGTGTGGTGATGATTGGGTGAAATCCAAAATCCAAGTTACCCCTTTATTTGACTAGTTTCCAAGTGCAAATAACCACTATATGATTTTACAGAGGCGTTACTTTTGGCCTTACCGTGCTGAGAAGATAATAAATAATACTGTTGTTTAGCACATTGGTAATGACAAGAGGAGGCATGACTCACGTCCAGGACATGACTTTCTGGTTCTCTTTACGCATCCACTGGCATTATGGATTGGCCCTGTCAGAGGCGTTTTGCTGATCTAACCAACCTGTTGTCTCCCCCTCTGCTATGCAGGGCTCAACATCTCATAAACAGAAATTGACTTCCACTCCTGTAGGGACAACTGAAGACACAGATGGCCTTTAGCTTCAGATTCACGCTATTTCATCTCCCAACAAGGCAAATGAATCCTCTCCATTCTACTACATGCAGTATATCATTTGACAACAGGTCCAGAGATAGCCACACTGTGTAAATATATGAGTAAAATGAGTATTTTTCTTGCTGTACAATAAAGCCATAATGAATAATTGATGTCCCCAAATCCTAAGGAGGATAAGGATTCTCACCAAACTGAATTATATGCCCCTACAGTATCTTCAGCTGCCTAACCTACCGTGCTGAAATGAAGAACAACGTGAAAATATGTGCAAATACACTCATATTTATACACAAGGTTGAAAGAAAATTAAGTGAAATTCAGAGTTCTTTCTAACCCTATAGCCCAGAAATATTACAGTAAATATTCACGAATGCTAGACACCATACAGTACAGTATGTGAGTTTAAATTGCAACCGCATTCCATGAACCGGGATTCCGACACATGGAATGAATGCATGGTATGCTCATTAGATGACTGAGCAAGCAGGCCAGCCTTATGGGCAGGGGATTTTATGCAGCAGGACACAGATAATTTCCCAGCATGTGTCAATCAGCATAATCAGTACTACACTGTACTGCGGTTTTTGGGGGAGCATTACATTGTGCTCACAGAAGAAAAGGCCCTCTAGGGTAGTGGATCCCACGAAAGTGGACAGGCCCGGGGAATGTGAGGCAAACCAGGGAAGGCTGTTATTCTACAGACCTGTCAGTTCTTGCTCCCCTTTCATCCATCTGATGGAAGCCGCTGGCTTGCTGCCCACGGCTGTGCAGGTGAGCTCCGTCTCGTTGCCCTCTCGGACCACATCCTCGCGGCTCTCGATGAGAGGACTTCCTGGCGGGACTGAGTCGTCGTGGAAACAGAGAGAGAGTCAGAGAGGCGTCCGCTGCATGGCCACATACACATGCATTATGCATACACAGGGACAGTATAGCGCTACTCTGAACCCTTCCTGTTGTCCTTCGGGTCAAAATGACCCAACACACTAGCTCTTTGTGGCAGATAGAAGGCACTAAACCTAATTCTACAGCTTACACACAATGCATAAATAAATAATTAATTAATAAATAAATGCACACAGCACTGACAATAAAAAGATATACATAATTAGACACAATCAGGTGGCGCCATCTGGTGGCACAATAAGATATAATAAGGGCAACAGGAGGGCATGGCACAGTTGCCTTCATGCTGAAAAACCATTGTGGCAAAAAAGGCTGTTGGTCTGGGTTAAGCTGGGTTAACCCATCTGAGTGGCTTGCACTGCTCTCTACTCTCCTATTTTATTTACTGTACCCCTCCCCTTAAATCTGCTCACACTTTCAGGGCAGTTGCGTATCAACATAAGAAAGAAAATAGCTGGGCTAGAAATTGGGTTATGGGGGAAGGAATGCACCTTAAAATCTGCAATCTTATTGTTCGTGGTTTTCTGTACAGTATGTACTATATGCATGGATGGTGAATCATTCTCCCAGAAACAGGCTTTTTCAATTCTATGCCGGAGACCGGCTCTAGAAGTGAAGAGGGATGGAATATATATGCAGGTTGGACACTGCCCATATGAAAAACATAAATAATATAGGCTACTGTGTATGTACTGTACTGCATGCACTACTGTACTGTATGTAGTGTAGCAGGCGAGCTGTGAGTGACAAGCGGCAGGGTGTGAACGTCTCTGACTGACGGGGGAGACTCAGACTCAAGTCACCACGAGGCTCAGGCTGAGGAGTTGAATGGTGAAGCCTTACTTTCTCTCTGCGGACGATAAGGCGGAAGTAAAGCAGCAGCACCATGCTAAACTTCAAACACTCGAAGCAGAAAAAAAAATACAAATAAAAAAAAAAAAAGCTGAAAACTCAGTGGGGTATTTATTTCAAGAGCTCTTAAATGCCACCCTTAGAACAGAAATTTCTGCAGCTAGGTTTCAATTGTGTAACTAGAGTAATTACTTTAAAGTGTCCTTAATTCCTTTCAATCCCCCAGGATGTCTGCTTGTATAATAAAGCTTAACTGGAGTAATTTCACTCCAAAGCGTCAAAGTGTGGCACAGCTGACTCTCAATAGGGAATAATTTGGAGCAGCCAAGTCAACATTCACCAGGATTCACAGAGTCAATACAGCTGCCAAAAACAACACGGCCCGAGCCGTCAGTTTCTGCATCTGCTGCTTTACGCTATGCTGTTGAGCACCGCGGAGCTAATTGGCTGACATTTTGTCTCAGTTGCTAAAGATAACATGATCAAAGATTGCCATTATGACGTATTCACTGTCTATACTGGGGGTGAAAGACAGTAAACGTCTGTGCGTGTGTATAGTATGTGCGTGTGTGTCCTATACAGTGTGTGTGTGTACTATACAGTATGTGTGCATCTGCATGTGTTATAGAGATGGTCAATATATCGATTATATCGATATTGTCTGGTATTTTGGTTAACCTATACGTTATATGCTGTCACTTCTTGGTCATTAACCCTCCCGTTGTCCTCCAGGTCAAACTGACCCACTACCTTCTCGCACCAGCAGAAGGCACCAACACACAGACATATGACGTGCCGCGGTTGGCGCCATCTGCTGGCGCACCAAGGTAATGCGTTTGAGACCCGAGGACTGTGGGAGGGTTATCCCTCCTGTCGCCCTTCATTTTCTCGAATTATGCCACCAGAGGGAGCCGTCTGATTGTGTATGATTTTGTGTGTTTTTGAATTATCATTGCTGTGCGTATTTCTTTATTTCTTTATTACCGTAATTATTTCGACCTATTCTAATTCTACAGCTTACACACACACCTCGTTTTCCTCGGGTTTCAAACTCACACCTTGCTGTGCCAGCAGTGCACATAGTATGTGTGTGTAAGCTGTAGAATTAGGTTTTAATCAATCAATCTTTATTTATATAGCACTTTTCATACAAATTCATGTAACGCAAAGTGCTTCACACTAAAAAGTCAT
>JAODUG010000005.1:1341829-1353160 GCA_027564795.1 Aphredoderus sayanus | reverse complement strand
GTCAAGGTACTCTGCATAGATCTGATGACTGTGCTAAAATCTATATGCAAAAACCTTTGTTGCCTTCAAATACCATGCAAGTTTACCTTTACCATCACATGGACCTTGAACCATACACATTTCCTCATATTAAATCATCCATTTATAGAAAACACACTTTTCTTAACGGCAATAGAAAATCCTTAATTAACTGAAAGCATCTAACTACTGGTTTAGAGTATGTCTTCAACACATCTAGTATGTACATTATAAGGAATGCTACAATATTATTGACGTACAGTATATTGTGATTTAGACAGTGGGTCACCTACTGTATTTATGATCTTCTTCTTCTTGGTACTGAAACTAACCTTCACATGCACGAACATGCACAAAACATTCCACATCTGCCCAGTCCCATTCAAAACGACACTGTATACTGAATGATAGTGGCAATTTACCAAATGGGATGCTCTAACAATTACCTCAATTTCAAAACTTTGAAAATTCATTTAAAATCAGCTACAGCTGTGCAGCAAATTGTAGGACTGTTTCTCTTATTTTTAATGAAATTAAAGTATAATGACTGATGATGAACGAACGTATTTGTATTTCTTTTTGTGGGGGGTCAGCGGGGGCATTTGTCACATAAAATATGCAGAAAGGAAGGAAATGAGGCCTAACCAATATTTCAATTGTGATACTGGCCAATCAGTGGCATCATGAAATCTTGTAGAGGCACTGGGCCAGATCTATAAATCCCTGCCCAATTTGAAAAAGTGGGCAGGGTGTGATTCAGTGGGACTGGATCCAAGTTGCACAAACTTCTTACATGACGCTAACTTTTTATTCTCTCTCTCTCTCTCTATTTGACCAAATCACAAACCAGATGCAAAAACTTGTGGTAAACAACTGATCAAACAATTCAAGGGCTCGTGTCATTCCAATTTCCACCTTGTCATTTTTGACAGACACTTCTCCATTCCAGATGAACATTACTGTATGTTTCACTTGGTATTGCATTTGTTTAACATGCCCTAACTTAAATGACTGAAGGATAGGTCAGAGACAATCCAGATTCCAGTCTGATACCATACCTAGGATCAAATCTATCTAGCCTGTTTTACATTATTATTTTTAGAGATACATTTTTACTAAATTACAGATATTTCACTTCCCTTCAGACAACACAATTTACCTGGAAAAATCTCAAATTTACTAAACTGGGAAAGCTGTTTGCAGTACTTTCCAAAAACAGTATATGGCAAACTACACTAATGATATTCACCAGTGCTGCTCATAAACAAAAGCAACATTCCTAAACCAACACTTTCTTCCAAGCTGTCATTAAAATGGCCCACTCATACCACTGGTAATTAAATGAGTGCCCACCTATATAAATTGCCTGCTTCTACCAAAACATCTATTGTAGGCTTGCTAGTGTTGGCATGTTTTTTTCTAGCAGGTTAGCAAACATACACAAATAAAACTGTGTAACAACTGATATTTTGGTAGAATTCAGAGCAAATTTCCAGCATACTTTCAGAGTGAATATCATAACAATGTCCTATTAACAGCCTCATTCATGCTTGTGGAAGGTTCTGTGCCAGCATAGTTAGTTTAGTATCAACTACAATAACACAAAAAGGAGAGACTAACAAATACATAAGTAAATAATTAATAAATAATTAAATACACACAGCAATGACAATGAAGAGGTCGACACAATCATACACAATCAGATGGCGCCATCTGGTGGTTTAAGACGATATTATAAGGACAATAGGAGGGTTAACCGAATCTGGTTCATAAAAGTATTCTGTACAATACAACTGAAATACTGAAACATACAAAAATATGTTTACATATAGTCCTACATTACATGACATACAGGTTGGTGTATATAATCAGACACAATAAGTGTACAATGTTCTCCCCACATGGATAATAAAGTGCAAACCAGTGCAGGCCTTTGTTTTTTGTTGATCATTTTCATACAGTATGCACTGATATTTTAGAATAGAAGAATTCAGAGCAGTATTTTCAGTTCATTTTCACAGCATCGTAGTAATCACCTCATTCATTCATGCCTTTGGAAGGTTTCTTGCCAATTTCAATTAGTAGCCTATCAAGAGTAGCCTACCCAACTGCAGATTCGGAAGATCCATAAGATGGTACTATAATACAACCCATAACAGCCACTGGCTGGACACGACTCTGCCATTAATATGTTACTAATGTTTTAAAATAATGTTACTGTAAAAAGAAATTAAATGAAAATGTGTTTAGAAAAAATATATTAGAGATGAGCATTTCCCACTGTTAACGAGTGTCGTACTATTGTGAGACTTTACTGAAGTACTGTAGATTGAAAATGACTTCAAAATATGAGTCTGCTTTATGTAGAACGATTCTGAGTGGACCCAAACTGTACTTGTCATTGCATAATCTAAGAAATATCATGCACATAAAATGTGATATTGGTTGTGCGACAACTGTACAGTTCATGATACTGTATGCCTTTCTTTGAAAAAACTAATATAAAAATAATTAAATAAAAACCACTGCTCAAAGATTGCTGTCACAGTACATTCTCACAACAGACTAATTACTGGACCTGTACAGTGTAAAACCTGCCACTGCCTTTTTTTCAACTCTAAATTCCATCTTAAAAAAATATAATGATAACTTGCTTTTCACTTTGACAAAAAAAGACTGTGATTACAGTTACAGTAAACACTGTTTACAGAATGTGCTAATGCTGTTTGAGGTGATGGGAAACCAATGTTTGATCAGCGTGCTAAAGTAATTTTTTTCCCCTCCCCAAATCTATCAATTCTACAACACTGTCTGGTGCAAAAAACATTTGCTTTGCTCTGATTAAAGATTATTACAACCCAATGAACAAACATTTGTCTTGTCAACATCTCCAGAAGTAGCAACTGAAATTGCTATCTTGTGGACTTTTCACTAGGTGCCATTTTTGAAGTTATCATGGTCGCTTTACAACAAATGTATTTGGTATGAAGAAGCATAAACAAAGCCAATATATCTGACAGTAATGAACTTTTTTTTTCTTTTGCTACAGTAATTCAACATTTGTACTCCATATCAAAAGATAAAGATGCTGTGATTTAGTGATCAGTGTGTGGGTCAGGGACACAGGGTCTTTTGAGGGGAGTCACAATATTTAAGTAATTTGTATTTAATCTTGTTTTTAATGAACTGTGCTATGATTGTTTACACTACATAATGTATATTTCTGTTATTAAAATGAATGGCTAGTGTGCTAAACAGTGAACAGCATCTATGAAGTCATCGTTGCTGTGAAACCTTAAAAACCACTGCTTTATAGAATACATGAAGTAAATACTGTACATCCATAGCGGCACTGTCCGGCGCACTTGGGACAGTATACCGTAGGTCATCACATGCAGCTTTAAAGTTATTTATTTCCTTTTATTTATGATTTAATGAGATAAAAATGTATCTGTAAGATCTGGGCAGAGAACAAAACACTAAGTTTCTGACAAACAATGCATTAATATATTACAACAACACTGAGCTTGAGACAGAGAGGGGGAAGAGAGGGAGAAAGAGAAATAGAAAGAGGAGAGAGAGAAAGAGATAATGCAGTACCAAAGCCAGGAAGACAACAACTTATGCAAAACAATAACTCCCAGGGGATTCATCATCCACAGCCCTAACTAATGCTTTGAACTCAGTGAAATAATTTCTAAAGTTTATAGTTTTACTGCAGGCTATTCCAAACAGAGGGTAAACCTTGAACCCTTGAAGTTGGGACTGTGGGCTGCATTGACCTCTACATCACTTTGTTAGAAACATGTAAGCTAGAAATAAAGCAGTGTTTTCTAATTTGTTATTCATGGCTTTGTTTTGTCAATTAAAATTAAAGTGCATGTACACAATTGTGATAAACAATATTTACACACATTTTAGTAATGTTAGTAATGTTACACACAAAACAAAAGTGTGTCATCGGAAGAACACTATGGGTAAAAGCATAGGAACGTTTGGGAAAATAAATAAACTAGACATACAGTTTCAGTGCCAAATGTCCTGGGCATCACATGGTTTTTACAGGCTATGAGTGTACTGAATGTGGCTACAATTATAAACATTATGATCATTTTCTCTGTTATGATTTCAGTTACCCTAAATACTTGTTAATATATTCAAATTAATACTTTATTATATTTATGTGCAAATGACAGTGATGCCTCAGGAGCCACATCTGAATGTAAAACATTTTTTCCCTTGTGATTACAGTACTTGTGAAGAATGCATATATATCTAGTGAGTTTACTTCTTTTACATTTTGATTTCAGGCAGCTTTTGTATCTTTGTGTTGTCTGCCAGATGTACTGTATCTAAACCATGCACAGAGACTATGTGGTTTTCACATTGCACAAACCCCCAAAATGCAGGCCTATGCTATTCCATTTAGACATGCAAAATGCAGGCCTCATATCTCCACCATAACCCAAACCTTGGCTCTCCATTTTCCTGCTGAAGCCATCTTGTTTATTTGAATGTGAAACACTTTTGTATTTAAGTTGAGATTTTGCTGCACAGAGGACTTGATTTAGTTGCTTGTCAGGTTTCAGCTCAATTCCCAGTTTTCCGCCGTAGTTTGGTATTCTGTTTGTCTATTTCAAACATCAACATCCTTTCAGACCCCTTTGTACGGTTATGTTTGTTGTGGTTGGGGGAGCAGGCTCAAGACACACACACACACACACACACACACACACACACACAAACACACGCACACACGCACGCACGCACACATGCACGCACACACACATACACACACACACACACACACACACAAACACAATACCATAATGTAGATCTCTGATAAATAAAGGAAAAAAGAAAACTACTGTATGTGAGACATGTTTTACTCTGACAAATAAACCTTGAAATATAGTCTTGTAATTCAAAGGAACCATTTAGAATGTGAGCGGTCAATTAACTAATGAACTAGAAGTTGATATTTAAATCTGGTTCCTCTGGAAATACAAGTGCGAGCACCCCCCACAGACAGCCCGAGTGCAGGCAGACAGGGAAAGCAAGACTGGAGGCATTGTCCCCATCCCCCCACAGATGTCCAGTGTAATACTCGCTTGTGCTCCAACGGCTCCACTTCTCCCCACTACTTTTCTAATTCAACGTGTGACCTCTCACCACAGAGTTGTTAAAGTCTTCAGGCAGAGGAGATCCCGCAACCACAGGCCCCGGCAAGTGACAGATGAGCAGAGCAGCCAGTAGCATGACAGCTTGCCCCTGGCAAACGCAGAACCCTGGTCGGCCTGCGGGTCTGAGCTTTGACTGCAGCGGGTGGGTGGTGGGGGGGGATAAGGGGAGGTGCTAGCTATTGTAACACGACTTTCATTCTAGTTTATGGCTTTTTCCCGTCAGAAATACCGGCCGCACGTCCAAAACAGCCATTATGTGGGTTGTAAAAGTGGTGCGTTGGCAGTTTCTCTCCTCTAATTCTCTGAAGAATCATAGAGCTGAACTGGCAACCGTTTTGTCATCGCCGTGGTTACTCCACAGTACTCATTTCGGGCTTAATGCACTACGCAGGGCGTAGGGTAGTCGCCCGCACAGCTCACTCAACAACATAGACGGTATCTGGCTCATCACGCCGATGATTCATGACGCCACAGACAGCAGACCTGAAAGCTACATGAAGACAAGTCATGTTACGCTGCTGTTGCTAATTGCCACAATAGAGATTTTTCATTAGGGCCTTTATGAAGGCTAGAATGAAGCCAGCTCACGCTATAATTGGATATGCAAGCAGGCAAGTGAATAATAGATGTTAAGAAGTGAGAGGGGTGTTTTGCATATGAAGGCTGCTATTTTGCATATGGCAAATAATTCACTTGAGTATGCTGGTCATTCCTTAAACTGATAAATGTGTTTGTATATGATGCTGTGCAAGCATGAACACAGCCCACTTTGTGATTAAAAGGAGAGGTTTAAACCAGAAATATAACGCTTTAATCCGTTATAATGGGATAGCCTCATATTTCCTTTCAAAGGTTCACGACCCATGAAATGTTCTCCCATAAGACGCTGTTTAGACAATTTCATTTCATTTCAACTTTCATTTTCCAAAATCCATTAAATGTTGACTGTTTATTCATGAATCTCCACTGGGTGTAGAGTTTCCTCTGGTCTTAGCTGTGCCACTCTGAGCGATGCAGATATATATTTGCTAGGCATGCTCTGTGGCACAGTAGTGCATGGTTGGCCCTTGGCACTTGCCCTCCGGTTACACTGCTATCAAACAGATGATAACATGTTAACAAAGAAGACATTAGAAAGTAAACGGGAGACAGCTGGCACAATCTTAGCGAAGCAAAGCAGCAGCGAAGATGTCAGCCAGTCATTCTGATTCCCTGCCCAAAGCCACAATATGGTCACAAAAATTGCTCTGAACATGCAATTTACTACGCTGAAAGAACGCAGAAAAAGAAACCGTCTCTTTAAGGAGCGAGGCAGAAGGCATTTAAAGCACATCTTGCCATGTATATTTACAGTATACTGTACATCATTATACGGTATTTATTTAAGGTGTCTAAAATAAAGGGTACAGGTTGCGATCATTCTCGTAACCAATTTGTGCGCTATGGTTTACGACAGCATTTGCTGCCTTTTCTGCAGTCGGTGGAATGCATGAATAGGTGTCAACTGTCTTTAGACATGTAGTTTGAGAATTAACTGCTTCGATTGCTACTTGATTACAGTAACCACATGCAGAGGTGCAGTGTGTTCGTGTGAGACAAGTGCAATCAGCCCGTGTTCATCCACGACGTGTGTTCAGCACGGCCTAGTTCTGTCGTGGCTCTTGCTGTTTGGGATGTTATTTCCAGTAAGCGATGTGAGACATGAAAGCATGTTTGCCCTGTGACAGTTCTTTCAGCAGTAAAACGTCACACAAGAATCAGTTTCACGGGTTTCTACCTCACCACTAGCCAGTAATAAGTCTTTAACTTTATATCTGCGTTTGCCCTCTGGCCCCACCCACATGTGCTGTGCTCTTCACACCTTCACACAGACAATCACCCCTCCCCCACCTTGTACCAAACTTCAAACAAAGTAGCAGATTTCGAATTGGCCAACCAGCAGCGAGTGCCTGCTGTTTAATGGGAATGAAGCCCTGAAAAATATACACTCATTATATACTATAATACACTGGAATTTTAGTGATACAAATCTCACAGATAAGAAGAGTAAAATACCCCCGTTGCCACTTTAAATGTATTAAGTACAGCAGGTGATTTACTATCATATGCAGAGTCTTTTAGCGTGTATTACTGTAAGAGTGGGGGCTTGGCCAGATATGTGATATAAGGTAATATGTTGGCCATAAGACACAAGTGACCTCTGGCCGGCGCCCTTAGCCATGGCCATAGATGTTCCCTATGATGGATGCCTTATTAGAGTGCTTTATTAGTTGTACGTTAGCCCGCAGATAAACTTAGTAATTAATGTCTGCGTTTGAGTATATCTCATTTATTTCAATCGGATAAAGGTGACTCTTCCAGCCGACCGGAGAACAATGGCCATCGGAGGAGACAGCCGTTTGGCAGCGGAGCGGAGCCTCTGAATGCTGAATAACAATCCCATCATCCATCATGGCATGCGGGGAGTCGGCAGGCTGTGGCCATCCTAAGGAGAGGCTCTGAGGAGCAGCTCCCAACCAGGACGGACGGAAAGGCTAAAAATGGCCACCGACAAAGCCGCCACAAAAGAATGTGCAAGTCCAACATTTCCCCGGCCCCTTACTTCACGGCTATTCAGCCCAGAAGAAGATAAAACGGTGGGGGAAGTAGTTATTTAGCTGCTTTTGAAAATGTGTACCTCGCAGAAATCCCAGTCCTAGCCGTGGCGGTGGCGGTGCGTACAACGCTGGCATAGTCTCTTGCATCATTAAAATCACATCTGACGAATGACATAATGATGAGAGCTGGCCGAGCTCTGCTTAGTTACGAGCCGCGGCGGTGGCGGTGGTAATTTTCCTGTTAGGCTGGGCCCTCCTGTTTACTTAACCTTTCTGCAGTGCTCATTAACTCTCCAACACCACCAGCCCTGTTGGGTTGCCAAGGGCAAGCACAATGGGCAGATGGAGCTGAGCTGAGCCCATTGCTTAGCTGCGCTGAGGTCACTCTGCCGTCCTGCTGATCAGAACTCTTCACTAAGCGTGTTAACAAGTCATCCATTATTCCTGCGGTTTGCCGCGTATAACCTCTAGCAGCGCGCGTTTACAGTAACGGTGCGGTAGCAAGCTTTTGCTAGGAATTGTGCACCATGTCCTTGTGCTCCACAGAAGCTGTCCCTTACACTGAAATACCCTTGCTTTTGTGCTCTATGGGAGAGAGGAAATGCAAACCCCAGCACTGGGGGTAATGGGATATGCAGTCATTCATTCTGCTGCAGGACCGTGCTCAGCCAAATGACATCCTGGAACAAAGCCATGCTGATACAGTGGCACCCAGTGAAATCACGGCTATTATTCCTCCAGAGGAGCCCGGCAGTTTGATTATAAACAACCGTAAAAGACAAACACAGTCACGATATCCTTGTAGTACACACGCCGCGTGAGTCATTCCCCTCATGAAAAAGGGGGAGGGGGTTTTAATCTAGCGCAGAATATACTGTGAGTGCATCTGCAATTGCTAGCAAGGGAGTGCTAGAAACGCTGATGTAAAAGTCTTAATACTGTATGAGTTAAAATACAGGAGCGCAGAAAACAATGTATACCAGCACGTGTATGGGTAGGTACAGTGTGAGCACAACCAGGTGACTGTCTGCACAGGCTACAGTGCAGTGCATCCAAGGCTGCATGATGCCATCGCAGGTACAGTGTTTCTATTGTACAGCATGAAAGCTACACTCCTCGGTTGTGTTAAAGCACCCCCGGATCCCCAAATGTCACACCCAATTCACTGTTTGGTGTACAGTAGTTCCTGCACACGTGGTTGCATGGGTGAGAGGAAGAGAGCGGTGTGAGCCTTTAAGAGCACTGTAGGGGGCGAAGCAGAGAGCAGTCACATGCCACAAAGGCACCACGCGCGTTTACAGAGAAAGAAACGTCTGAGATATCAAGGAGTGTGCCTTTAATTGATAAATTATGGGAGTAAATAATGTACGGATTCATATTTACTGAGCATATAATAACAATGCATTACAGCGGATATAACTAAATAGCTAGATAGCCGGAGATAGCTAGATACCAACAACAACTGATTTAATTGAACACAGTTAATTAAGCTGAATTGTGCTTACAACTCTGAGACTGCTGACCACATTAATGACCAGTAGAGTGGCGTTCTCCCACCTGGCCTGTTAAAGCAGATGGCCCATAATGTTAGTGGAGCGGCCACTCCCTCTCCAAAGCACAACTCGGTGTCTCACAGGTCCCACAGGTTATTTTAAATGCTCACGAAAGGTCGCGCCTGGCATGTTAGAGTCAACAAGGGGCCCGTTACACCGATGTGTTTTGTCTCTGTGATACACTCAGCCGCGATGTGCACGGGGCTCTGTTATGTGTAAGTAGGCCCGTCTCCAATCAACTAAACCAACAGCCGCTGTTTGGAAGAGGAGCTGGAGCGACAGGTGAACCGCTGTGCTCCAGGGCACCCATGTTATCAGCGCCACAGTTTGCAAAAGGCAGGATTTCAGTCGCCAGTCTCTCGACAGTGACACATCCCCCGCCACCCTCAAGGGTTACACAGGAAATCCATTATCCCGACACTGCTGCTTTGACATGCTCCGAGTGAACCGCCCTCGTCCCGACACTCTGGCATCAGAGGGCGTCCCGCGGCGGCCATGAGCGTCCTTCTGAGGCACCCATCAGCACCTACCCGCCGCCAAGCTCCCGTCTGCTGAAACACACTGGTTGACCAACTGTCGGGTAGGGACCCCTCAAAGGGGCAGACCATGCTGTTATTGTAGTTCGTTACGACTTCGCCTCTCGTTCGTGGTGAATGTGTGACAGCCTACATCATTGCCTTCCATAGCTTCTCCAAAACATACATGTACAAACATGTCTACAAAGCTGATCTCTCTACTGGTACAGTACTTAATAATCTCAGAATACTGTATATAATTTAAGGTATATTTCAAGTTATACGTAAACTAATGAATATTTTAATAAAAACAAAACTAAAAATAGCTATGAATAAAAATTCGTTTTTTGTTTTTTTGAGAAACCTATAGACATTTAACTCTCCTGTCTCCCTTAATTATCTCGAATTATGCCAGTAGAGGGCACCATCTGATTGTGTGTGATTTTGTGTGTCTTTGAATTGTGATCGCTGTGTGTAATAATTATTATTTCTTCATGTATTTGTTTGTTTTTTTGTGCCTTCTAACCCTCCTGTTGTCCTCGGGTTTCAAACACACACCTTGCTGTGTCAGCAGTGCACATCATATGTGTGTGTAAGCTGTAGAATTAAGTTTATCGCCTTCTATCTGCCACAAAGAGCTAGTGATTTGGGTCATTTTGACCCAAAGGACATCACAAGGGTTATATAGATTTAATATTGAGGAAAGGAGGCTATACAGTGTCGAAGGTTTTACCTAAGTTCACTTTCACTTTATTAAAGATACACGATTTTTCAACCCTACCCTAACAACAGTTTAAAGGGGCACCCAGTTTGATGGGTGAAAAGGCCAGTGACTTTCATGCCATCTGGCGACCTCATTTATGAGACAAAGGGACACTTCTTCAGCGCAGCCATGCAAGATGGAATCTCAAATCACTTGTGATACCTCCACAGGCGTCCTTCAGGCCTGCATAAGGTCATTCCTTTGACCGCGTTAAACAAATAATATCACACACAGATTGCAATGCAATTGCTATTTCTCCGCTTGGTAAATTACAGTGGGGCTCTGAGAAATTGAAAAGCTGGCAAGGTTCCAGGTAGCTGACAAGTGACTGTGACTATGATGAAGCGTCTTCCTATAAGCACTGTTTACTTTGCCAGGTACCAGAGATCTCCACACACTCCCCTCTGCTCCAGACTGGCCAACATTAGATACAGCACAGATAAGAAGTGGCGGCAAAATATATCTGCAAATATAGAACACCAGTGGACAGAGGAGTACAGCCTGATCGCCTGCTGAGAGGTCACTCACTACATCTTCTGCTCTTTACTGGACTTGAGGATCTCTCAGGATGGCTCAGAGGTATTTGGAAAACTACCTCATCCAACTCTGCCAATAACCAAACCCAACATCTGATAGTTCCTGGGGTCCTAACAACTGCTATCAGCGTTAACCAGTGTGTGTGTGTGTGTGTGTGTGTGTGTG
>JAODUG010000005.1:1289489-1341729 GCA_027564795.1 Aphredoderus sayanus | reverse complement strand
ACATCTGATAGTTCCTGGGGTCCTAACAACTGCTATCAGCGTTAACCAGTGTGTGTGTGTGTGTGTGTGTGTGTGTGCGTGCATGTGTGTGTGTGTGTGTGTGTGTGTGTGTGTGTGATGAAGCGTGCGCACGTGTGTAACACATATATGCATGTGAAACAGACAAACGCACACATGCATGCACACACACACATGTATTTATTTTTTGAGCAGCTGGACTCAGGGGGGTGAGCTAGGTTATGACAGCAGTAAAGTGTCTATCTGAGATAAGAATTTTCTATCCTTAACCTGAAATCACATTTCTTCTGCTCTCTTTATCTATCTGCAACACCTGTTGCAATAACAACTCAAATGGATACAGACGCATGGGGAGTATTCACCTGCCAATATCCCTTTAGAAGCACGACAGGAAAACGAAGCGACACTGTATATAACATCCTATTTTAAGTCATTCTTTGATGTGCACATTTCCACAAAGTTGTATGGACGCAAACAGGTTTTGCGGCACAGCAAAATCCCTGCTCTCGCTACAAACACAAGTTAATATTGTGCCACGGTTTGAACTACAATTGCCATAGAAATGTAACTGTATGGCTATATCACAGTCACAGTCAACATTGCTAATCAAAAAAATCAAAAAATAAATAAAATAAAAAATAAAACTTTAAAGCCACAGCAGAGCAAAGATGTGTGAATCTAGAATAATGTTCTCTTCTGCGTCTATCGATCACTTCAAACCACCTCTTGTGGCTTGGGGACATTTTGTGTTTTGACAAGACTCAGTAGACTGAGCAAGCCTGTGTTTAAGGGCTTAAAGCCTATGTTTATGTGGCTGTTGGCAGTCTGGGCCCCGAACTGCATGGGGCGTAGAAAAATGATCCATTTATCTTTAGAATTGCGAAGATATGTTTGACCTTGCTGTCCTGAGGAAATGCTGATAGATTGTGACCCAAAAAAATTATGAACCTACCTGAGAATTATGGGTGATATTGTGAAGAGCATCTGTGTAACACATTATCAATATGGTTCCCGATATTTAATATGTATGTACAATTAGCACAATGTGGATGACTGAAATAGAATATGTTAAAGGGAAAGCCACAATTGGTGACCTGCACTGCTACAGTACTAATGATGGTTTCATAACAGGATCGTTTGTGCTTGCAGAACAGTGTTATTAGACAGCACCAGCGCAGCTCATTAATTGTTTATGTAGGAATGTATTGGGGCATCAAAATCTCTTGCAATATCAGTGTGGGCCAACCGGTAGCTGGCAAAAAAGGCGAACACCTCAAATGTGCAATAATGAATATTACAAAACAGGGAATTTAATGACTATATTTATATCTTTTTTGGTGAACATGCAGTTTGCTATTTTATCTATGGCCAACGTATTTTTTATGTGGTATTGACTGGTGGGGTCATTAGTAGTGATTAAAATCTCTAGCGATCGTGCCAGCGCTGCCAGAGTGTTTGGACTGTAGATGAGCTTATTGTTCAGCAGCTTCCATGCAGAGTAGTTGCGATGCGATTTACTGCTCCCAGGGCTGCCTGAAGAGAGCATTACGTCACAGCTGGCAGGTCAGAGAATGCTTCAGCAGAGTGGGGTCCATCACCAGATGCTGACAGTAGCATTAGCGCTACTGACAACATACAAACATGGGCGTGTTAGAAAAAGCACAAAAAAAAAACACACATAACCACATCAGAAAAGTTATAATGCACAAGCTCACGTCAATCAATCTAAACATGCTGTACAGTACAAAGCAGACCACATTTGTTTACAATTTCGCTGTTTCTGACGGTAGAGGGGTATGATAGCTATTCAAAGAGACACAATGTAAGTGTTGAATTAGCACTACTATTACGCCTATATTGGCAGCAGAGTGTAGTGGCCTGTTCAGAATATAAGCAGAAATGACGCATGACGCATGAATTGAAGCATTAATTAAAACAAAGCAGTATAATATATATACAGTATATATATATATATATATATATATATATATATATATATATATGACATATATATATATGACATATATATATGACATCATACAGTAGTGCCGCTGTATACTAATCAAAATATTATCATCGTAAGTGAGTTTATTTTAATATTTTCTTGGTTTTCAATACCCCTGGGCTTTATATTTGAAAACTCTAATCTCTGTGGTCTACCTCACATTAATTTTATTTTCGAAGAAAACTGTCTTACACCTGTCTCAGTAGGCCGCGCTCATGTTTATAAAGAGTAACTAAACCCTCATTGTAGTGGAATTGGATCCACCTAGGAAATTAAAAAAGCCCAAAACTTAGCAATGCAAAGAGGGGCTGAGACATACCAATCCATTTTGCCACACTCATGATAAGACAGGATGATGACAAGTTTCTAGACTCCAAATCATCCAAAAGCAAGTTATGATTGCAACGCCTGCATCCAAATTGACATTTTCAAGAATTTAACCCCATTCAGAATATTTTCCCCAGACTCAAATACAATGGACGGCTTGGACAATGGAACTAAAAGAGGTGTTTTTTGGGTTAATTTGTTTTTTTTGGGTTAATTTAAAATGTAACTGTGACCCTGATAAAATATGAATATGTGCAGGGGCTTCTTTCAAGCTCAGTGTAGCGCAAGGCATCTTTGTTATGATATGATGTTCACTCAGTATTGCTGTATGAGTCAGAGATCAGTGTATGGTAGCCAGACTGGCCTGTGATCCATTGTGTATAATTCCACGACTCAAAAATAAAGAACGTGTATTACCGTACCTAAAGGCGATATAAAATTACTACATGTTTTTTTTGGAATTACACTTGTGTTTCTTAACATTGGAATACATGTTCTATAATGTCTTACACGTCCAAATAATGTTACATTGTTGCACTGTATTGTACCTTTGTGTCTGAAGCCCTTGTTTTACCGCAGGAACAGAATATAAGAGTTACATAACAGCTCACTGCGCTGAATAAATGCATGGCTTGACTGCAATCGTTAACAAAGAATGACAGTGTCAGACCTTAACCAAACTCTGAGACAGATACTCAATATAAAATAGAAAGGCATTTCCATTAAACTGGCGGTGTGCAAGTAACAGCGGGTGAAGACCAGAAATGACCAGTGTATAGGGCTGTATTTGGAGATTTAACCTGAAACTTTACTACTACACCTAGTCATTTATAATGCAATGTGTATTTTTCATTTCTTTCATCGAGGCTATACATTTTCATTCTACTCAGCACTACTGCACAGCCATGTATACTATAGGCCTTGAATACCAATTGCCTATCAACACAAATGCTAATGTGCCCTTTAATATCTGAAGCAAAATTATGAATGAGATTTGAATTAAATCGCTGTCAGACAGGAAAAAATATTCTCTTATTTGCTGGAGACCTACAGCAGCCCCTCTGGCTGACGTAAGCCTGGCTAAAAAGTCCAAATGTGTGACTGGTTTACAAAAGAAACAAACTTGTTGAACATTATTCAATTACACGGTATTTTAAGTGTTTAGGTACCATTAAAAACAGAACTAGGATCGGTGTTTAGCTGAATTGTACAAGTTATTATAAATTCATATGAAAGATTGTTTACTATCAGGTGCGTTAAAAGGGAAATTGAGCTGTGATGAGCTATTGTATTACGTGTTAGCAATCTTAACAAGCATAGAAAATGCATAAAGTAACACTACCGCTAACAGATTTTCACAGAGATAGATAATTGAAAAACAACTTTGTAACAGACCTGAATTATTTTTAAATAGTTAAGCTTAAGTAAAGACTAAAAAAATAACAAATTATTTAAAAAAAGTACTTGCTGTGCAACATAAAAGCCACCCACACATACAGTTTACATGCATGCACCCACTAAAAACGACTTGTTTTACAAATAATAATAATACAGTAGCACTGTAAAAAAAAAAAAAGGACTGGGGAATGAGTTAATATTCTTCTAGTATTCTTAGTATTCTTTTGTTATAATCCATATCATAGAATGTCACCCCAAAATTATAAACAATGAGCAATGCTTTAGGAAACATATGCCATGTTTTAAAGGTCACAGATGAATGTAAAAAGCCTAATAAATGTATAACAAAAAAGGTGCTTGTCATTTACAACAGATAAATGACAGTTTCTTCATCCACGACAAATATGACCTACTGCCTGTGCTTAACACTGGCAGCAGCCTGTTCTCCACTTGATCAGCCACAAACAAGACAGTAGCAAATCCAGTGTTCCTGTCTAAAGTTCACCATCCTTCACACAGCCCAATTTACACTGTTTCCACACTGCATGCACAGAAATATCCACAAGATAGCTATTTTAATTACACCCCACGAAAAAAAAAAAAGGTTTGATAGGAAATAATGGCTTTCCGCACACAAACGGTCTTACGGCTGTGTGCTTTATGGAACATTTATAGGAGCACCGTGTTCATTACAGTATGTTGTCAGGTGTTTGCCTGGCGACACATACACACATCCAGGGGGTGATTAAATGCTAACGCATGACTTTGCTGACTTTGCTAATGTAATAACTGAAAAAAACGTAAACACAACAATATCCATGGCATCAGCCAACGGATACTTACAGTGTAACAACAGTGGGACCATAGTGATAATGAGTGGTAATAGTGCTAATACTCCGGTTTTACTGACCACAGGCTTAATATTGCCCTACAGTTTCAACTAAGCATGTTGTTACTGAAGTGGCAGCTCTTACAGTAAAACATTCACTTACATTAGGGTGCTTATGTGGAAGTGCTGGTCACAATTCACTGTACAGCTGGAATCCAACAGAATCCTTTTTAATATACTTTAATCAGACCCTCAAACACAAAGCCTCTGATAAGGCATCCACTTAAGAGATTTAGTTGATGACAGACTACAGTAGTAATGTGTATTTATGCCCTGCTACAGTACAGTATGTGCTTATTATCACGCCACATAGTAGCACAATAAAGATTTCCTAAGAAGCGTTGAAGTGCTGTATCATCCAAAACCAGCATTCAACAGTTGAAATACACTCAGTCTGAGAGCCACTACACCAAAAAAAATATATATATATGGCCTAAAGCCAAGCGTTTTTGGTAAAAGCAATTGTTATCTAGTTTAATTTCAGGAGTTCAGACATGACAAGATGATTTTAACCATTTAGTTTGGCGCTCTCCAAGTTGCAAGGTGCCGCCTGTATTTCTGCCCTGAGCAAACTCCTTTGCATCCCATCCTGGATGGGTGTGATGAGCTCTGCTATCCAGATTGAGGTGAGAGCAGGGTTGCTCTCCTGCCTCCAGCACCATCTGCTAGAATGGGCCACTTTTAGACATGCTGAATGGACAATATCTGCCGCACAGACAGGGATTATCAGTGGCGTGACATCATCAATGTGGGACAGTTAACCCCTGAGACCCCCTGCAACATTTATATAACATATGATCATTTCTGTACAGTATGTGCCCCTGTTCTCACAGGAGATAATTTAAATGGAATTACATGAGTTATCTGACCACCAGGGGGCAGAGCGGCCCAAACGACAAAGGCAGACACACTGGAGAGGGTCAGGAATGTGAACTTTGTCCAATTGTGTATTTCTAATTTAAATATAAACACAACACTCTGCAACTCCGCTTGGATGTAGTTCAAGGGACTTTATCGCAGTTGGACGCAAAGCGCTAATTCTGCCCAGGATTATTTATTGACAGCTCTGTCTGAAAGCAGGCGAGATTCACACTCCAAAAGCTTTTTATGGGTTATTTTTTACACACTGTGTAACATTGTTTGCGTTTCTTCTAAATCCCAGAGAATGTGGAGGCGCACCGTTGTTTCAAATATAGGTAAAATTCCGCCCACTCGGCATACTTGATATTTACAGTGAGCGCACACAATGTCTGGCATCTGCCCAGTTGACGTGGCTCAGCGGCATTTTGACAGGCAACAACACCAACACATTAGCCATAGCTTGAAAGTCCCAGACGAAGAAGCATCTATGCCTTGTCAATACAAAAACCGAGTGCGGTCAGGCTCAAGTAGAAAAGACACATGGTGACAGACACAATGGGGAATAGGTCTCAGGGGCTACAGCACCACTACTGCCACAGTCCCGTTAAGTATTCCAGAGCTGTATGACCAGCGCTAAGGAATGCACCTGGCAATACAGTATCAGTTTCAATTATATGTTGTTGTTTTTGGCTTACTTTGGACAGGTAAATTGCATTATTGGGTGTAAATTAAAGTAAATGAAAACATGTTATTATCCCATTAGAAATACTGGATCACTGGACAGTAATTTAGAGCTATTAATTTGCATATTTCACTGTTTTTACCACATTATTAATTGTCCATTTCACCTATTTTCCTAGATAGGGTCATAGGTTATTATTCTTTTTATTGTGTTTTTGCTTTTATTACAATATTGCTCTAATAATTATGGCCGCTTATGTGTTGTAGTTTCTCTCCTATGAACAGGGAAGATAGAAATTATTAATGAATGAATTATTACAAAAATGTAATTAGAATTTCAGATTTGCACAGCACTAGTAATATGCATTATGCAACACACATGAAATACACCTCCCAAAACGGCCTCTAAATACATTGGAAATCAGTCAGTGATACTATAGCTTACTGTCCATAAAAGAGTATTGCTTTAATAGTGACGTTGTGCTGGTTGATACCTGCACAACATACAGTATGAGGACCAAAGTCACCTTGTACAACTGATTAAAGACCACCGGTGTTTTCAATATCACCTAGGTGTATTCATCTATATGGACAGCATGTCCCCTTCAACGGTTAAATCCACAATCCACTTAAGTGCCTCTCTATAACAAAAGAGCTGTCTCGGAGCCCACCCAGACTCATCCAGGGTGGCTGCAGACCAGAGAGAGGAGTTTCCGTGTCAGTGGGCTCATTTCACAGCCTCCCTAGTGGGGCCCAGTGACACCTCCCAGAGTCCAGATGGGATCCAGTGGTCATCTCAGTGACAGCTGGTGAAGGGTGGTCAGGTCTCATGCATAATGGAGGCTTGGTCAGCAGTCTCCACCGCAACCTGACTGCAACCGTGATATGAAGGCAGCCCTATGTGTGACTCACTATCGATACCGCAAGGTTAATAAACTATTAGCTTGTCATTTACTGAATACAGTGCGGTGCGGTGATGCTACCAATTTACGTCACATTTCAAACATGCACGCTGTTATGTGTTGTGCTGCTTCTGCTGAACATAGTTCAATTCAAAAGTCCTACACAGCAACACAATAGGAGTTTTAATGCAATAAAATACATTAATCCACAGATGTGTGATTACAATTATTTAGGAGGCGTCTTACTCAAATATGCTTACAAATGGGTCTGTTTCATTCAGAACTTCTCAGGTGAGAATTGACCACACAGATTGTGTTTGTACAGTGCGTGAGCCATAACAGACATATGCGTTTTGGTTGCATGTTTTGGTACAAAATAAGATGCTATTGCTGTTTAAATTCACCAGTACTCTTCAACAAAGGTTCTAAATAATTGCAAGGAAAGCTAAGTGTTGTTAGATAATAATGTATAGTAAGTCATAACATGTTCAATCCCCTAGGGGAATATGTATTTCCATGGTGATGGAAGATGCAGCAATGTATGCTTGGTTGGGTGTCAGTGTGTTGAGAAAGCAATGCTAGCAGTGAGTCTGTTGTGAATAGACAGAATTATTGTACTGTACATCACCTCAATCACTCATCTCAGCCATCATGGCTAGAGAACCGAGCCCCATTCCTGACTGAGCCGCGAGAAAGTGCTTACCTAGGAGAAAAAGACAGAGAGGACATTAAATCAGCGAGCATAATATTCTAGCGAGCATTAGACTCGCTTTCACAGATTAGCCAATCTCTCCTCTGCACAGCGGACTGCCACGGTGGTTTACCCTCTCCAGCTCAAATTGAAATGGAGAGAAGGGAGATTATCCCCCAGATTCTGGCACTAAGCATTTTCTAATCATGTGTCTAAATACTCAGAGTGAAGAATGTCAAAGGAATTTAATAGGAACAACTGCAGTTCATCAAAAACATAATGACCACTGTAGTGTATTGAATGTGCACCCAACCACCCAGACTGGTATTATTAAGTAAACCTGGTTAAACAAATAAAATGTCCAGAAAAACGCCACTAGATTATGTCACTGTGCATTAAACCCCACAAGAGAAATAATAGAATATAGTTGGTTGAAAGAGGAGAGGAGAGGAGAGGAGAGGAGAGGAGAGGAGAGGAGAGGAGAGGAGAATTGAATTTAGCCAAGGTGAGATTCAGAGTAGTGTTCAGTGTTTTTTTGTTTACCTGGATGAGAATGCCTCCATTAAAATAAACAAGTGTGTTCCTGAGTTGGATGTTACATCAATACAAGCTGACTCTCATACTTCACACTCAACTATTGCGCTGTTTTATTTTAGTCTGGGATCCTCCCAGTCGTCTGCCATGCAGGGATACACATCCAAGGCTAACAAACAAACAAACAAGAAAATCTACTGCCTGATGACATGACTATGAAAATAAATACAAACAATAGATGTACTGTGCGTGCTGACTTAAATACCACCAACTGGAATTCTACAGCACCTCTCGAAATTACAGTTTTATATTCAAATAAGGCTCCACATTGGTGACACAAGAAACATGGTACAAATTAAATCATTTATCCATAAGATGCAGTCATTTAAATGTGCACTCCTTGATTGTGTAATAGTGAGCCCCAAATTTCCTTTCCCAGCTTACACAACAGTACACCTGGCTGTAGGGAAAAGGGTTAGTAGAGATGTGCGCCTGCAAGCTCTGTAGGCAGGCCACCCAACACTGAGGTGCCGGAGGGTCATACCATAAGTCTCACAGAGCCCGCCATTGCTTGCATAAAGTCTGGGACACAGCATCGGCTTAAACTCCTGCGAGTTTCAAACGCATTACCGTCTTATGTTAGCATACAGTATGGCGCCACCTGATTGTGTCTGATTGTGTCCTTCTCTTTAGTGTCATTGCTGTGTGTATTTCTTTATGTATTTATCGATTTCTTTATGTATTTGTTAGTTTTTTCGTGCCTTTTAACCCTCCTGTTTTCCTCGGGTTTCAAACATACTATCTTGTTGTGCCAGCAGTGCACATCATATGTGTGTGAAAACTGTAGAATTAGAATTGGCGCCACCTATCTGCCACAAAGAGGTACTGTGTCGGGTCATTGTGACCCTTGAGGACAAGATGAGGGTTAACTGCAACAAGACCCACCTACTTGACAGGAGAGGTATTTTGATTGACATGCATGATGACCAACTACAGACAATAGCCTAACACGTGATAAAACCGTATGTTAAACCTAACCACTCTGACTGTTTGCAAGTCTTGTAAATATGTTAAATAAGTAGGCTAAGGTTACTGCTCACAATAAATAGAACATGTTTAATTATTAAGTACAGCACTGCACTAGCAGACTTGTGAGTGACAATGCTAAAAGCCAATGAATATTGACATCCTCACTTCCGGAAAAAGTTGTCAGTTAACAGGGGTATGTATATATATTTATATTTATATATATATATATATATATATATATATATATCAGATGTTTAGCACAGAGTTGCTTATGTGACGTAGTGCTAATGGATGGAAGAAGCTGAGACTAGTATGCCAAGGCATCTTCAAGAACACTGGTTTCAACCAAAAGGTAATCCCAGGCAGAAATTGAGGACTGTAGCTTTAATCCTCTGTAACCAGGGTAAATCTGTTAGAAGCAGTATCCGAAGCTAATGAACCAATGAAAAAGGGTGAGGCCTGGCTTTTCCAGAAGACATTCAGGGCAAATGAGTAGAAACTTGCTGTGAGAGCTGTCGTGTTGAGTGACAGCAGGGCCTTGTGAGTCTTTGAGTCAGTTGATCCAGGTTCATCATTAAAGGGCCTCTGGCCTTCCTTTCATTAAACTGTAGACACCCATGGTGTCGAGACTGATGCTTTTTAATCAGCTAAACTGTGACAGACAAGAAAGCAGAACAGAGATGCAGGCAAGCAGTCAGACTAGCCGACACAAAGTCTCACCATTTTATGTACACAGTGCAGAACAAGGGTGGTGGTAAGAAGTTAAGGTTGTCTAGCTTAGCAGATCTGCTTCATTTCTATTTTTAATTAATGCAAATACAGATAATGTATTTTCACCTTTTACTCCTGGAATGCACTTTGATTTACTTTAGAGTTAATTCTAATGCTGTTCATTGCTCACCTGAGAAATGCTTTTAAAGCATGTTAATAGCTTTGCACACTTTTTATGACTGAATAATGGACAGAGTCACACTCACCAACGTGGCAGTGGCCTTGATGAAACGACAAAAAGAGAAGGACCAACAGTAAATATGTGACCTTGAATTCTTCAGGACAGCAGCTACATATGGTGCATACTGTGTGTGTGTGTGTGTGTGTGTGTGTGTGTGTGTGTGTATGTGTGTGTGTGTGTGTGTATGTGTGCGTGTGTTGTCAGCTTTCAACAGAGTGATTCTCCACAACAGGGAGCTGAGCTGCCTACTGGGTCCAGGCCTTTTACAGAATTATATAAAGTTACATATCACCACATGGGCACTAATCTCTGTTAGAGATGCTCCCTTCATCGTTAAGCAGTGCAGTATCTCTCTGCTACAGACTACTAGTATGGAGACGCAAAATTGTTTTTCTTTTGCTAATATACTGTATGTGGTATTTGAAACTGAAAATATAAATCATAATGCTAATGATTGCCTAACTAATTTACTTTAATGATGTGGCACTGCTTGCTGAATAATGAGAAAATGCAAGCATGTCGCAAAGTGAAAATTGAACTACTTTTCTTACGAGATGCTGTGTACTAAATTATATAGTGGGCAACATACGAAGTATATTTCATTACTGGTTCCCACATTACTGATTATGAAAAGCATGCATTTCTATTGAACAATACAGTGAAGGCATTGTTGCTGTGGTGTTAAAAGCATGTTAACGGTTTCTGCATGTCTGCAGTCTATGGGGTCATATACTAAAGTTTTGGCGCATGTTTTAGCCATAATTTAATAACAATTTGGATCTAAAAAACATGGCATGGCATACACGAACTAACCTCACATGCCAGATGGTTGTTACATACAACCATATATACTATGTACACAACCATCTGGGGAGCTGTCCATTGAAACTTTAAAAAAATACTTGGCAGGCGATTGGATGAACCATATGTCTATATGTAGGACCTGCCATTGTTGTTTTCGAGTAGCTTTCTCTGACATCACACCTAAACCACGCCCGTAGCTACTGTACCAGTGCAATGAAGATTGGTCACACACTAGATTTACTGGGCAGAATTTAAAGGATTGCATGTCTCTCCAGACTGATTCTCGCAGCGATCATCGCAGAATATCAAGTTGTCCTTTCCTATTTAAGCATATGCATTCAAGGGAGGGTTGAGGAAATAGTGGGAGTTCCATGAAAAACATGGCAGGAGATGCATAAGGAGAGAGTGATTACCTATTCCGTTGTTGAAAAATGTGTGGGAAAGCGCAAGTTGATTCTTCTGTAAAAAATTCCCCGCCTCTTAAAAGCAGGTGTAATCCAGTTTGGCCATTTGCTTGCATAGGGAGAAAACAATGATGCAATTCATCCAAGCGAGATGAGGATTTGCTCGCGTGTGCCCTGAACAACGGAAACATTTTCCTTTGTTCATCATTAAATATCTTATTCTTCCACTTTTCTACAAGTAACTGCTACGGAATTAATTAAACATTTTTAACCACCAAAGCATGATGCTTTTGGGTGAGGGTGGAATTACACCCCTGCTACCGTATCTAGTTTGATTATACAGCACACCACAGACAAGTATGGCTACTATATATATTTTTTCCATAATAACTAAACTTTTAACTAGCAGTTTCACGATTCCATTGTTTTCGGCACAGCAAATTACAGTTAGAGGGCGGTGTCAGGCGTTGATTACGCGATCAGCTGCAAGTTTGGTACACTTGGAGTAAAATGCAACACCACAGTGTGCTCTGTCTGCGGTCTAGCTAAGTCGCTGTTTACGCTGCTAACGGACACTACACGAGGGCCAGAATGTGTTGGTTTAGTCAATTAATCAGTTAAGAGGTCATGGTAGGTCACAAAGACCTTTTAAGAGCACAGACTAAACTAATCTGCTAATTAACTAAGAGCACAGGAGACGCCTTCATCTGCTATGCTAAGATAAGCATATTTGAATCCTCCTACAGTATTGAGACCATAGTGAGACCATAGAGCCATAGAGTCTATTAGACACTAGCCTACATAGCTGCTGTATCAACTTTGATTGGATTTGTAGTGAAAGAAGGGTTGTTTGGATATACTGTATGCAGCACACACCTCTGAAACTGCTCCCTGCTTTGAACAAGACATGTAATACTCTAGGATTGTCCATCTACAGTACAACATGCAATTAAAATTAGATTTGTATCTGCCTGGAAATTAAATTAGAAAACGGCAGAGAACGCACGAGATAAGATGAAGCAAATGGTGTAATGTCATCAAAAGGGCAGGGGACTGAAATTGAAGAGGCAAGGCGCCATTGTAATTGGGCCGAATGGGCGCTGTCCACACTTTCAAACCCCCCGAAGCCACGACACTATATCAGCAGGGTCCCGGTGGATCCCTGCTGGGGTCAACAGGGTCAAGCCATCACCTTGCGACAGGAGAACAGCGCTGTCACAGCACGGGGTTGGCACTCAATGTTTTCCTTTTTCAAATAACCGAACCTTTTAACAATGGAGTGTGACCACATCCATTATCAATTACATCTAATGGTAGCAGAAAATAAATTGAAAAAAAAAAAATAATAATTTTTAAAGTCATGGCTGACCATGGGGTATAAAGAGATATTGTGGTTGGCAGCCGCGTTCTATCCATTCATCATCGGGGGAAAGGTAATAGGACTTCAGAGCTGTACTAATGACCAACGACAGCCTTTCTGTAAAATAGATGAAAGGTGTGCCATTATGGGCTGGACTCATGTGAGGAGAGGCCATGCGGCTAATGACTCATTAGAGACATCTATAGCCAGACAGGCTGGGAGCCAAAAGGCCAGGAGTCCTTTTTAAAGACTCAATACCCCAGCTGACACTAATTGTAGCCGTCAGGATACCATGGATTTTCATCGTAGATAATCATAGTCTGCTCCCCTCAAACATCTTGGCCTGTTACCCCCGACTGGCACTACCCAAGTCTACTGGCACCATTCAACTTTACGAGCCAGTCCAGAGAGCGAATGGCGTATTTCCTGCTGTTTTAAACACCACAAATACAAGTGCTCAATGCGCTAATCTAAGTTTTAATTCGATAGGCAGTCCTCGGGTTAAGGCTAGGCTAGGAGGAGTAAAGAGCTTTCCAGTGAGAATAATTTGCAATATTTTTGTTTGTACTACTCCATACTCAGCTTCTGCAAGCACCTGCGGTGTCGAGGAGACACATCTCTCATTTGGACAGCGGCAAAAGGAAATGTTTTATGGTCTAGTCATACTCCCTGCCACTGTGCTAATGTGATTCAGTTCCAGAACAGTCAGAGGAAATGAGAAAAACGACTCTGTGCCACCCTTGTAGCACGCAGACATGATACACATGGGGTTTTACATGGCTAGTGGGGAAAAAACACAACCTTCATTATACATTGACATACTGTAAGGGGGTTGGGGTGGGGTGGGGGGGGGGTATCTTACCACCTACTGCAGGAACAGCGTGATATTCTTGATGCTGAATTTGAATAGCATTAGGAACTGCAGAGGAGAGATTGGGCGGCAGTTCAGAACACTTCAGTCTTCAAACCAAAAATGACTGACAGTAACTCTTCTCGGTGAAATACAGGACAAGGGAGGTTTTATTCTAACTGTTAATGTATTTTCTTTTCTAAACAGCACTAAATGAGCCCAGTGTCTTCCAATATATAGCATATTTTGTTGTATTTTGCTACAAGTAGTAGAAAAACATTTACAAAATGTTATTATTAACCATAACATAATGCTGAAAATGATCAATTCCTTTTCAATTTGCAGATGAAACACTACCAAAACTATAGGGCTTACAAATGCCTGGGGGCTGAATGGTGCCATTCAAGCACAGCCTGTCTGTTTATTCAAAATGGCTTCCAATAGAGAGAACAACCCTACATCAGCAAACACACGTCTGAGGGAAACAAATCCATAATCACTGGCTTTAAAAGGCCACAGGACCAACAAACCTTTTAAAAGACCAAAAGAGGTGTAAGATGAGAAACAAAGGTCAATCAAACATGGACTTCTCTTAACGATTACTTGACTCTTTGACTAATTCCCTCAGGCAGAAATAAGGAGGCAGGGTTGGATGTCTTGGGGCAGGCAGGCAGGTAGGACTATAGCTACTGCAGCTCCAGTCTGCATTTCTTTTCTGTGTCTATTCAGATACGTGCCACACCACAAAGAAATCCCCAGGGAGTTTAACCAAGTTGAGTTTCCGTCACACCTCAAAGTCATTTTCAACTAACCTTTAAGTGGTTCTTAAGGGCAGTGTTGACAATTTTCATAAATATTTCACGAACCACCGCAGAAATGATAGCGGGAAACGAGGCTGGCCCTGCCTTGTGTCTGCTATTACTAGGTTAATCTAAACTCCCCATGAGAATTTCTAGATTTAATTTAAGCATTTGGGATGATGCTTAGTGGTGACAAGGCCATCCATCTTCTCTTAACAGTCCTAATCTTTATAGAGGCTCCAGACTTCAGGTAGTGCTTGTGATGGATAGCACCCCTTACTGAGGACAGTCCATTAGCAGGGAAAGAAAGCCACACAGCTCAAGCCAGCTACACTGTCTTAAATGGTATTCAGGGGCAGTGGCAGTCCTGTACACTGCATCACCAAAGAAAAGAACAATGTTATGGGACAAATGTCCACCCCAGTTAGCAATCCCAATACCTAGGTTTGAGATAAGTAGACTTCAGGCCATAGAGTGTGCCACAACAACAACCTCAGTGGCTGCAAGCAATTGCTTAACAATACTATGTTCAACAGTTTCAGACACTGCAGATCAGACAAGGCAGCAATCCATAGAAATACTAGGACCTAAATGCAACTCCCCCAGGTCACATATACGATATTCAATATTGTATAATAAAGTAATTCATAAGGAAAGGCCAGTGAAAGCAATATAGAGTACTGTACAGTAATTGTTTGTGAATATTGTATTAAAACATCAATATCTCCAGAAGTCTACATCAAAAATACTATATTTTGTGAACAGTATAATACAGTTTCATAAATGTATTTGCACTGCATTATGTCCTCGAGCATAATACCTCATGCAAAATATCCACAGACATTAAATAATATTAGACTTTAAACACAATGCAGACTGATAAACAATCCTTGTCCTGTGACCTTGTATGGCACGGCACAATTAGGGTGTTGCTCAATAAAATATACAGAAAAAGAAACTTTGTCGGTGAATCAGTTCAAGCGAAGATGATGTGCTTTTTACTCCTGCTGCGATGCCCAATTAGGGGCTTTGTTTATCAGCACAGTTCCACAGCAGCGTTTTTCACAGGTACCCACTGCTACAGCCACCACTTTTATCCCCACAGACAGCAGGACACCAGTTCAAAACAAAAACATGGGATGTTTATAGGCTTTAAAAAAAGCCCCATTCGTATTTGCAAAGACTTGCTTGTTAAATGAATTTCAGCAAACACAAATACACTGTTTATCGCACGTTCATTTAGGCATTATAGCAAGCTCCAGTGCGTTTCAACACTGTAAATAAATAAACGATAGAAAATGCAGTAATCCATCACAAAACATCTCGGGCCTCCTGTCATTTCACTCAGCATGATAGCCTGCCTGAGCTTTAATTAAGTTATTCTGGAACTGCTGACAACAAAATAAATAAAGAAATAGAGGGAAAGAGGAGAGGAGTGTTAAGTGTGGGGAGTTTCTATGGAGACCTGAAGCATCTGGCTTGATCCCAATAATTTGTTCTCTGCCGTCTTCATTTTGCTTTCTCCTATTCTCTCTTTTACGTTTCACTACGCATTCCTCTCTCTATCTCTGGGCTTATTAAATGCACATACACACACACAAAGACAAGCTTCCATGCAACAGCTTTAATAGTGACAATCATCATACTGTAGGTGAACCTGTGTCCCTTTACTGCCCCCTCTGATCTGCCCCCTTTTCTATCAACGAATGGCAAATTTAGGCTCACTTAAAGCTGCCACCCTTCATTTTTCCATGATTCCTTTGTAAAATAAAATCGTTATTTAATTTGTGCCGTGAGGTTCCACAATACAGACTGACGCTTTTGACTGAGCATCTTGTTCACTGATGCTCTCTGGAGGCTCTCTGGAGGCTCTCTGGAGACTGCCAGACGAGTGAGAGAAATGAGTGTGCAGCCGCAAGTGTATGGACCCTATTGATCAATGAGAACGGAATCATGTTTGACACACCCAACAGTAAATGCACTGATATTTCTGTGGGTACAAATTAATGCAGGACACTGGAAAGTTATTCAACAGGTGGAATGATCAATATCACGATGCTCAATTTGTAGTTAATAAACCATAACATCCCATACAATAAACAAAGAAAATGACGATTAAAGTTGCAGTTTGCAGCATTGAACAGGAAAGAATCTTAAATTACTGGCACCAAGGCATGCTTTGTTTCTGCAATTTGTCTTTCTAAATCTCTTTAAATTTTCAAAAAAAGGCTTATAGGATTACTAGATTTACATGTCATGCATCTATAGCTTGTGTTACAGTACTCAACAGCTAATATGAACCTTGTTAACTGAGCAGCACATTTCTCTCACAAAATGTACCTTGTACAATATTTCCAAATGTATTATTGTTAATTTTTTACACATAATAACTTATGTAGGAATAGAATGGCTGCATTGGCTGTGAATTACTTTTTTGTACATAACATGGCTGAATGCCTGAAATTAGCATTACAAAGGGTTGGCACTAAGATTTCATTATTGCTCTTTTGTTTTTTGCTAATCATATTAGACACATTAAGTCCAACCATGCAGTGGCTGACCTTGTGTAGAAGATTTGGGTGAGCATACCGGCATCAGCGTTCCAGTGAGAGGACATGTTAGCGACGACCCAAGTGTGACTAGTATCTCATGAGTTGGGCCCCATTACCTTATTGTTCAGGCTTAGGATTGTTTGCTTCACTTCTCAGAAAAGACATCCATGCAGTCAACTACCTGGCCCTAACTTAACTAAATATGTGCGTCAATAACTCATAATATGCACACGTGTTTAGTCAGGAATTCTGGCGAAAGACTGGCACAGTATCTGAATCAAAAGCACCTTGCCCTTCAAAGCCATAGGGGGCAGTAAGCTCCACGCCCCACACATTGGAAACATATTGCCAAGGCCAGGATAGTGTTGTTGTGTACCACTTTGTTTGGGCTGTGTAGAAACACCAGATTATTATTCAGCACACACACACAACGGGCAGTTAGCGGATCGTGAAGAGAATTTGACAAAACGTGTATTAGCTGAGACTGAATCTACCTTTAAAATAGCAGCAATAAGGTAACTGATATTACAAGCAATAAGGAGTATTTTGGTATATTATTATATTCTTCTGACGAGAGCAAAATGTGATGGTATTTTTAGACCCTTTTGTGACAGTATCAGTTTATCAAAATTGACTGCATAAACCATATTAAATTAGAGAGCAAACTTTTAATTACTTATGATCTAACCTTGAGATACTGTATACTATATTAAGAGCTAAGATTAGGATTCTTCAAAAATGTAAGCAAAATTAGATAAAACTAACTTAATCCACAGTCAGTTATCTGCTCCTTTGTCAACTACTAAGGAAAACTACTTACTCAGAGGAATTCAAGCATATTAGCATCATTAGGCTGTGAGATAACATTGATTGGACATTAGAACAACCATTAGTGGCCTACTGTATCACAATCAGGAATTATCATGAGTGGGCATTTACACCCAAGACAATTTACAAATTTTGCATTTATATGACAAAGGAGTGAGAACCTTATAATGTTGTGTGAAAATAAGTGGCCACTTTGGCAGATTAGATTTCTGAAATAAGATAAAGCTCCTCATGGGAGGAGAAACCTTCTCTCTCAACTCTCCATCCTTTGTCTTTTTGTCTTTTATTTTCCTCCACTTCAACAGAGGGGTAATCTGCTTCAAATGACACCATATTGTTGATAGCAGTGAGGCTTATTGTCCTCCTTTCATGTCCCTGATAAAAGACGCAGGGAGCTACTGTTCCAGCCGCGGGACTGAGAAGAGACTAAGAGTGCCATTACACTCCCTCATCTCCATAAAGCCTCCATTCATCCATTTGCCTCTGACTCAAGGATCTGGGCTCTCCCAGCCAAGGCAGAAGCAGCCGAGTGCAGAGAGCTCAGCTTCGCTCGCGACGGCATGGCACCCAAGTAAGATAATATGCTGAGTAGGAGCAGTCAGCACATCCGGCGTGTTGTGCACTTTCATTAAGGCCGCGAAGGGCTGCTTTCGCTAAGTGCAACTCACTGGGATGAAAACATGGGAGTTGTCGAAGGCAGGCGCCATTCATTTCACTCCTTCACTGTGAAAGTCCCTATGATAACCATCTGTCTAACTCACTCCAGCATCTTAAGCCAGCCAAACCAGTGACAGAGTGGATTATTCATTTCAAGCCTTACAGATGAAGCCGAACACAGTCGCTACAACCCTTATCTATAGGGGCACTGAGGCGGCTTCGAAACAGAGGCAAATTTATCGTGAAGGAATACGAAAGTTACTTAATTATCTGTCATCAGGGGAGATACTGCATTAGTCAACATACTGTGTATAGACGCTCGTCTTGTTGTTCAGAATTATTTCACAGCTCTCCCTTAATGAGTAGCGAGCCACAGTCTGTTAAGGGCTTCAGCCGAGATTACAGCCTGTCTTCCGAAGGCAAATCTAATATTCAGAACTCCGCAGAGGCCCCTGTTTGCCACGTTCCCATGTCTTCGTGGCACATGGTATTTAGTCTGCGAGATCACTTGTGCGCCCACCGACCACCCACCGAAAATACACCGCCGCACCCGTCTTCCACGTGAACACACGCGCACAC
The DNA here is from genome assembly GCA_027564795.1 of Aphredoderus sayanus. Lineage (NCBI taxonomy): Eukaryota > Metazoa > Chordata > Actinopteri > Percopsiformes > Aphredoderidae > Aphredoderus > Aphredoderus sayanus. Next base: position 1,322,608 of record JAODUG010000005.1, on the reverse strand, counting down.
AAGCTACTGTACGTACTGTACAGTACGTGTGTGCAAGACAGAGCCTTCCTGGAAAACGTAATGGCTGGCAAAAGCTTCTTGTGAGCTCTGAGAGGGGTTGCTGACCCCCCACTTGGCCGCCGTCATCAAAGCATGTGGTGGTGCTAGCTGGCCGTCGCAGTACAGGGGGGCTACCCAGCGCACTCCCACACGTATCATTTAGCGGCCGCACAAACGTAAACACCCTCCAGCATATGGTCAGCCGTTAGCTCGCACATTCACGAGCATGCGTGATCGCGCACAATAACAACACACATTGGACACTCGCTCTGCATGCAGGCGCGCACACAAACACACACACACGCGCGCAGAATCAGGGCCAGCAATGATTATGGACTGTGATAATTAACATTTTCCAACCTAACATTTACAACCATTATAACATACAGTACTGTAAACATTTGGCATGCCCCATACACATACTGTACTGTACGTGTGCCGCACACACAAACAGGCACACCTGCTGTAGGCTGCACACAGAGGTACTGTAGGTTTAGGTTGAAATTGGGGAGACATCTTTTTTCTTCTACTGCCGATACCTTTGCTACTACAAGTATACAGTATGCATACTTACGGCCATATGTGTGGAGGTTTATTTACTTTGAATGCTAAGCCCATTCATATATAGTGCAGACTATATTGTAGATGGCATACATTTCATTTCGTTTGTCTGCCAGTATTTGACAGTATTAATAATATTTGAAACACTAATGTCAGCCGCCGTAAATAATATTTCGCAAGATGATGATACTGTATGATTTAAATAAAAACTAAACATAATTGTACGAATCAAATTGAATGTTATCAGTTCCACCTTGTCGTAATCGGAACACTATGCTGACAGAGAGGATAAAGATGGAGAATGCCAATCAAATTGTGAATACCCTGTACAAAACTTGTGATGCTCATGATAAATAATAGCAAGAATAAATTTGACAATAATAGCTAAAAATGGAATAGGTCGCTATATTGGTTTTACTATAGCAGACAACTTCCACAACATTGTTCATGATTATGACACTATTATTATTAAGTGCTTTTAAAGTTTATTTGATTAAACTGACATGACATTGGAAGATTATTTTACTCTACGTAGGTCAGAACATGACTTTTATCGGTGGCTCACTCAACCACAATGGATATACTTTGAGAGAATGTGCTTCCATGCCTAACAATGAAATTGATAATTGTGTATTTTTTCCTCTCTGATTTTACAAGGACGAATAACATATAACATCCGAAAATCCTGAGATGTTCAAAGTGACAGAAACATTTTATAACATGAAAGTTTTTATTTATTTATAAGGAAATGGGATTTGACATCCCTAGTATCCCTACCTAAACCTATGCCTATGCACACACATTTTGTTTATCAGGAAACAATGATCACACATGTACACACTGTCACAATCTATTCTCACACTATAAAGGTCATATTCACAGAGGCAAGGATTGCCTAATTGCACATTTCATACAATCTTGAGCCTCTGAATGGAAACTGCGAAGGCATTTCAAAAAGATAAAAAAGCAATATGAGCACACAATATTATGTTTCTCCCAAACATATTTGGTGCATTCATTGGCATTCAAATGACTGAGTATATTTTCCAGCTGATATACTTTAAACAAGATAATCATCAGCAGAGGGAAGTGAGGTAGAAATTTCACTGAGCAAACAATGATTATTTTATTCATAATCCAGGAGAAGGCAGAAGCACGATGCCAGGCGAGATGATGCAGAATGACACAAGCTTAGGGGTCTGTTTTACCAAACAATCCCTAAGAAAGAATAGCCTACAACCTCCATTTTTTAATGATCTTACCCAATTAATTGTGCATGTTCCATTGTGAAGGCAGTACATTCAAATTTTAATTATGTAAAAAATGATTCGAGTGTAGAAGTTAACACTGTTCTGGAGTAGATTATGGAAAAAGTTCCACCATTAAATACAACCATTTATTGAAAGTTATTAGCAAAGAAAGAATCTGTTATTCTAAATTCCTGATACATGTATTTTATTTCTTTATTTAGTTTGCTTTTTGAAAGTTGGCCAAAATCACACAGGCAAGTTTTTTAGGAATGTGTACAATTTCTCACCACCTCTTCTCTTAAAACAGTCCAAATACAAACAGTTGTATAGTATGAGAACCTGTACCTTGATACCATGTTTGTATCATGTATCACTTAGTGTAGACAGCTCATTGGCTGCCTCATATACTGTACAGAGTATACACTGTAGTCAGTGATTAGGGAAATATTTGTACAACTCAATCAAGTCATTGCCATCAACTCCAGAGAGGCTTATACTGTATGTTAATGAGACAGTTCCCTAACTAAAAAATCCTTGTGTTTCATACCTAAAACAGCACCTGTGTCCATCAAGTAATAAATTAGGAAATGTAATCAGTTCAAATTACCAATTGCATATCTCGTTATTTACAATATGAGTAGGTGCTAATAGATAGATCCATATTCATTGTGAGGTGACTCTTCAACTTATAAAACTTTTCCCAAATAAAGTTTGGTGATCTGTTTGGCATCGTCATAGACATCAATTGTGTATAACTACTGTAACTGGGCAATAGTAAAAAAAGTTTGTTGTGTGTTGTGTATTGTAGGTACAGTACTGTATACTAGATTTAGTCAACATTCAAAAATCAAAATTCATTTGAGAACCACATTAATAATCTGCAGTTGATGATCGTGTGTGTCAATTCAAACATTTATTTCACTTCTCCCATGCAATTGTGTTTGTCTGAATATTGTGTGAGGAAAAAACACTATTTGAACAGCATCATGAACAACAACAAATGGAGTTATTCTTCAAGATCTATTTGAAAACGTTTGGCATCTCTAAATCTGCTTTTTGACATAATTGTAAAAGATCAATATGATGGTGTGAAGTGTAGGTAGAATAGATTGGTTCTTTTTTGGCACTCTCTAGGCTTCCATAACAACAAAAATATACTGGTAATGTACATGTCTAAAATTATGACAGCTTTGAAATATCGTTTACAGTGCAGATACAAATCTTTGTGTAAAACATCCACTGTTAAACTGAAAGCAGGTCGGAGTGTGATAGTTTGAGAGAAATCAATATAACTGTTTAAAAAACCTAATATTTGAAAAGAAAAGAACATTGAATAATAAATTTATGTGTATTAGAAAGCTTAAACTCAAGACTGATATCAAGGCCCTTTGATCAATATATTGTGCAGTGAAAACACAATGTCATTTAATACTACCATTCCCACAGCCGCTATGTATTTTGATCAAATAGGAAATTCATACAACTGAATATTTTAGGGTTTGGAAGAACTCCGAAAACAAAGTACTGTAGTTCAGTCAAAAGTTATTCCGTTAATACGATAATACAATTTGATTTTCACTTAACGTACCTTGAAGAGTGTACAAGGTACATTCACTTATTCATAGCTTTGAAGACCAAGCCAAAATACGGAATGGTCTTAACAGGATAAAGGATAAACTCTTGAATACATTCAGGTAACAACTGTACATGTATACTGTATGCAGAATTATCAGTTGAGTGCTTTCCACATAATGAAAAGTACATATGCTGTACTGTACAAAGAAGCAGTAAGACTCAACAAGGCTATATCAAGGCTGAAACTACAGGAGAATACATTTTCAATAAAAAAAAAAACTAATTTATTTGATAAATTAACAATTTGCTCATCACCAGCGAAGCCATCCTCTCTTTTTCATTTATCCTCAACTTTAAATCAAAATAAGAGTATTCTTTTCTCATCTGGTTTGGAAGGCTAGATTTTATTTTTGTAATAAGAGAAAGGTACTGCTACATTGTAATCAGAATAGCCAATAGCCCTGAAAATGTCCTTGTTCCCTTAATCTGAAACTGAAATGAAATATCAAATAGCTTCACCTTGGAGAAGTATTATAAAGTACATTTAAATAAATAAATAAATTTTGCAGTGAAGTGATTCAGGCTTCCTATTTAATAATGTGTTTTGTTTTTCACTACTTTCTGAAAAGAAAAATTGGCCAGCATCTTGAGTCTTATGAAAACAACCAGCTAAAAAAAAGCCACAAAACAATAACAAAAAGAGCGACACTGGGTATAGAGTGGCATGACAGCTCCAGTTCAAAGCATGTACTTGCGGTGCATTGCATCATGTGAAGGCGAACCACCACAAACGATCTGCAGTGGAGCCCTTCCAGACATACCTACAGCTGAGCATGAGCAGGAAAACAAATAGGTTCATTAATATTTTCCCCCAATCTATTGAAACAGAAACGCTGTTTGTTGGTGTTTAGGAATAAATTGCAGGTATATAAATCTGTACTTATTTCAAGGTGAATTTCATCATCTTTTGTTTATCAAGATTCAGGGATTCAAGAGATTTGTCACAAGCATACAGTAATTGTACATGTAGTGTACAGCAGCAGTAAAATTGGGTTGCTGCAACAACAATGACAACTGTGCAAATACAGTAAGCAAGCTAACAACCTTATTAAAATAATTTCCCACTTGAAAATCAACAATATGGGCATCACAGGAAAACACAACATTCAGTCCGAAGGCCTACAGTATCGGAGCTGTATCAGAAGGGTCTAATTTAACTTGTTTTTCTAAGCGATAGCCATATGAACACACCCACTGATCACCACATGACCTCCATAGAGACCTAAAACACTGGGTGTTTCCCCTCTGCATAGCCATAATGATACACTACTATTTCTGCTCAGGCAGCTGGTGGGCGGCTGTGTTCCAAACTTGCTCGTTCTGCCTCCTTTATATGCCCCCTGAAGCCTGTAAGACACTGCAGGGTTCAGCTTTATACAGTATGAATGTAGATGTTACCCTGAAGTTTAAGTTGTAAATTCTTTTTACAAGTTCACTAAAACTTTCAAGGATGTGGATAAAAACCCTTAATAGACTCAACATTAGTTTCATCAGGTGCTCAATAAATCTTTACTACATTTATACAGTAGAATACTTAGAATAACTTGACTTGTGTGTCTGATAATAGACCTGTATAATATCTCTATTTAAACGGTTATGCGTTTAAAAGACGAAACAAGATAGGACTACTTCATTTTAAAGTAATGGCTCGGATCTACACGAAGAGGAATATACAGTAATGTACGAAAAGTTACAGTTATGCAAATGAGAGGAAGAGGATAGGTACAAAAGTCCATGGCCATATATTGTTCCTATTATAATGTTACATTACACATGATAGAATACATTGAAAATTAGGTAGTAGCATTGTTTTTTCAGAAGCAAATAATGAAAACTTTACAATTATCTTTCTGTAAGGTGTTATAAAGTGTATTGCAAATTACAAATGTTCATCTTAAACTATAAATGAGTTGGGCTAGGGTACTGGGAACTGTGTCCCAGCTTTTCATCTATCAGTCAAGGAACTCATATACGGTATATAATTAATAATAAAATGGTGGAGGTGCTGTACTCAATGCCATTAAAGGTGGAGTCAGCAATTGTAAGTGTCAGCGAATATCTCTTCATAGTCTGCTAGCTGTCCGTTCTGTGTGTATGCTGAAAAGATAATACAGTGTTTCTACACAGCCCTGGCTCTGTGAATGGGAACACTAACAAAGTGGTGCAGACCGCACCACACAACACTATGTCAGCCTTGGCAATGCGTTTCAAATGTGTGTGGAGCAGAGCATCACGAGGGAGCACCCTATGGCACTGAAGTGAGAGGTGCTTTGCTTTTGACTGAGAATGACTAGGCCTTTAAACTTTACACAGCCATAGTTTACTATATGCTGCTGACCTGTATGCAAACACCTTATATACATCAGAACCCAGCTAGATATGTTGTTGTTAAGATGCAGAATTAACTGCCCATGATGAATGTGAAACAAAATAGTTACTTCACATAATATGTGATAATATGTATATTTAGTAACATGATGGTTCATGTGAAAATTATGATTATGCATTCATTTATCTAATTCGTATTTCTATGTTCACGTCTCCAACCCTCTGAAATCATTACAATAATCCTAGTCAACAGGCTATTAATACTATGGTGCGTAAATAAAAAAAAGTATTAAAATTAAAAAAGGTCATACTCATTTCACAGACTCGCCTGCTAATAGTTTAATCACCAAATAACCGCAAACAGAAAATGCAGCTTAGAGAGATTCTAGAATATCATCAAAGTTTTTGAAGGCCATAAGACCATGCAGTACAGTAGCTTAAACATCTTCCCTGCAGAACCTGGTGACAGATGTTGCCAGGTCATACACTAAATTTGACCCAGAAAATTGGACTGAGAATATTCATATCTTTGTCCTTGGAGATTTCTAAAGTCTCTGCCTTTTATGACCGTCAAATGACCCTTCATTTAGCACTCACGGGCAAACTGCTGCACCACACTGTAAAAATGCTACCAGATGGCTTCTATATAGTCTCTTGCTGGCTAACTCTGTGGTTATGGGTTAACTGGTTAAAGGCCACTCCCATTCCAAGTATTTTGACTGTTATTGTAATTGGTGCTGTCTGGGGCCATATGGAGTTCTACTTTATGCTTCTGCTCTGTCTGCTCTGCGTGTCTTTCACACACTTCTATGGATAATGAAATAGAAAAATAATGCTAAGAAGTGTGCTAAGTCTCTTGCCACATTTGTAGTGTGACAACACATAGACCTAATGAATATATATTTGTTATCATATCTCTGACTTTCCTTTTTCAGATTTTAATTGCTTTAATCACTTCTAAGATGAACACAGTAATGTTAGTATTTTAAGCTTGATTGTTTTGTTAGCAACTGTACAGCAATAAAATGCTGTATGGCATACAGTACAATAAGGCATTCAAGGATTAGATATTATTTCTCACATTTTTTGAAGTGTGATATTAGTGACAGTACAGAAAAGTGACCCACTAATATAATGTGTGTTGTCATGGAAATAGCACTAAATATATTAGTGGATTATAAAGATAGATACAAAACTTGTGTTTTTTCTGTCTTTAGATATTGCAGAGTGGACTTTCTGTAAGTTATAACTGTTTGTTACACTGGCTTGGAGGCAAACTAATTGGATAGTTTTATCCTACTGTACATCACCTTCTGTCTGTCACAGAAGTACTGGTAGACCTGTACAGTTCGTTGGCTCTTTGGTTACATTTCTGGTTTTAAACATCTTTGAACTCCTAACACTTCCTGGCGCTCTCATTCTGACAGCAAGGCAAATTAATTAAGATATTTCCGACACGTTATCACCTACAATCTCAGGAAATCTATTAATGTTGAAAATAAATTAGAATACATTTTGGAAAATTTAGAAGCAGCCACGCAGAATGCAGCGCGTCCTAAAATAATAGAAAAGGGGTGACAATAAACAAAACAAATCTTCATCTTATCTATAATAAGACACTTCCAAGACACAGGGGATTTGTATCCAAGCCGGAAGAAGTAGATGAAAGCGGGAATCAAGTCAAGATCATTTAAAGGTGAGCAACAAAGAACGGCTCAGCCTCATTGTTGTGGAAAAGCTCCTCACCTCAAGGTTACAAGCAGCCGTCTGTTTGCTACAAATGAAATACTCAAGGAAGACATAAGTCTCATTAAGGCCCATAAAGGACAGCCCTAATAAAATCCTCAGCCTGACATGCAAGAGCTCTCCAGTGATGGCTGATTAATTACTGGTGCAAATGAAAGCTTGGTAGAGAGCTTTGGCGGCGTGGCTATAATTTATCCTCTCCCTGTCCTGTCTTGTCCTCGCTGCCTGGGGAGATCGCTCTGTGAGATGGTGCAGGGAAAGCGAGGAAACAGGATGGGGACAAGGGGAATGTGGGGTCATCTTAATAATATGTGGAGGGTAGCATGTTTAAGTGAAGCTAAGATCATTTATTTAGACTGCTTTCGGTGAGTCTACACATTCGGTGTGTACACATCTGTCCCCCTTCCCTAAATCCCCACAACCTGGTTCCTTTAGACTGATAATGATGTTACCGTTACGTTGTAAAGAAATATGGTGTCATTGGAGATGACCCAAACATATTCTAGGCTAGTCATACATCAAGAAGGAATTGTGCTTTTTGGTGGCAGCTCCCGCTACAATCCATCAATAAAATAATCTTACTGATTCTCACTCTGGATGTATATTTCATCATTCCATTGCCCCTTTTTGTCAGATCCCAGTTAATGATTAATAGAGAGCTTTTCAATGCCAGGAGGGTATACTTGTCAAACATATGCCTAATGAGTGAGTAATTACCTCTAGAAAAGGCCTTCATGCTTTGCTTTTGATCATTTCTGAATGTGGTTGAAGTGGATTAATCATTGGCAAGAAAAGATTTACGAAGAAGTGATGATATATGGTGCCAGAGAAAAGCTGTAAAGCACCGGGTGCAAGTCATATGGTTGGTTCCAAGGACAATCTGGGGCAGGATAATGCCCAGCTGGGTCCAGACACATACCTGCCCTCTAACAGTATTAGGGGGCCACAGCACATAACAGGGACTAAAGGACTAAAAGAATCTAGGGAAAGGGGCAAAGGAAGAAAGAGAAATGCAGCTGAGTTGGTGTTGAACCTATGACAGAGAGGAGCTCGGCAAATGACATTTGAAGGGGCAGCAGTCAAATTCCTGACTTGTTAGACTAGAGTCTAACAAGCACCACCAATATGCAGCTATATCCCACAACTCAGCATCATTACTGACAGACAAGAGTAGCAGAAGCAATGTTTAGAGAAACATTCCTGAATTGGTACACTCAATTGTCTTACAGTCATAGCCTCACAGAACAATCCAGATTTGGCAAGGTTTGCTTTGCACATCAGCCTGGGTACTCTCAATTCAAAACAGTTTGAGGCCCGAAGAGAGTAATGCCGGCCAATCAGCATCCAGTTTGGAAAATCGTTCTGACTGGTTGAATGTGCTCAAATTGTCCGCAACCACCTGTGTTAAAAATCACTATCAAGCACTTGTTGGTCTGATTACTTTAAGGTGGTGGAATTACCTGCTGATGATTTGATTGACACATACTGGCACTGTCTCTGTTAAAAATGATCAATCAGTGGAGAGTTTCCAGACTGATATGCAGAGGGGAATGAATCGTGGAGATTGCAAAATCAGGATGGTCTTAACAAGGCAATAGTAGCGCACCAAGACACCCACATCTCTTCCCCAGGACACCGCTTATGTTTGACTGTCAACCAAGTTAAGATGGTGGTGGTAAGAAGAAGGGTAGAGAGCAGAATGAGCAAGGCAAGGAAAGCTCGAGGGGAAGGGGTAGAGAGGAGTGAGAGCCATTCAGCAGGTGCAACAGGCACTCTCTCTTTACAGCAGTTGATTTCAGTGTCTATGGAACTTGGTCAAGAAACATAGCAAAACCAAATAGATACATTAATAAGAAGCATGATATGACTATATCTGTCATTGTATATCTGTGTGCAGTGCTGCAGCTCTAAACAGACGATGTGTCATGTGAACTAATGTACAACTGGCTGGAGCCGTGATGATTTAAAAGCCTTTATGAGAGGAGACAGCTTGTCCGAAAGCCTTGTTTCATTGTGTCTGCAATATGATGTGACGCATCCCAGAGTCACCTTCAAATAGGCCTCATTTGAAATGATGGTTTGATTGGTCCCATAAATACCAGATGTAATTATATCCACCAAGAAACAAAGGCCCATCTCTAAACGACCATTCTGACAATCTTAAGCGTAAACCAAGTAGCCTCCTCTGCCATTTTACATATTTTGTCAGACTGATATGTCATTCTGATGGCCTAACACTCCATAATTATGCCATTGTAAATGTCTGATAGCGAAGCAAACTTAGGCTCCTCAGACACTACACTCTGCACAAAGACAAAAACAAAACGTGTGGTTTTTTTTGCAGCATATTCTGTTGGTGTAAATGACATGAGATGTGATGAATATTCGGAGTTGACCTACTAGACAGAAAGAGCGATGGCTGTGGACACAAAAAACAAACATGCATTTAGTCTGTGTCTGACGTCCTGGTGAGTCTGGGGAATCATTAGATATAATTATGCATAATCGCCGGACAAGGAATGCCTTGCACCAAAAACATTCCATCCATCATGCTAATAGTTTGTTTACCGGAATATGTTGTCTGGATCTTTACACATTATGTGAGCACAAGGCGACAGCATTTTCATAATCATGTTACTAACACCTATGCTGTGTTTTGACAGACAGGTGCCTCCCTCAGGGTCCACCAACTGTCATTCAAGCGTGGACTCAAGTGTGTCATTCACATAATCATGGAAGTTCCCACTGCAAACATTTCATCTAACCTTGTGCTAATCAACAACTTAACAAGTCGAACTGACAAATTGGCAATTATTGTACGTCAATCTATTCACTATAGGTTTCTGTAAAACTGTCTGGGACGTTGTCAGGGTTTAAATTAATCCATTCATAGTGTTGGCCTGTGGCACATTCACTGCTGTGCTCTCCAAATCCCACTTGGCTCCACCAGGCATTACTCTCCACAGACAGAACATGACGGCTTTGGTGACAGCTGTTCACCCACAAAGGGCTGGTTTGAGAAGACCAGATTTGAGAAAATACATGGCTAATTTGATTCACTTTAAAAATGTAAGACAATGTGCACATTTTAAAGTCAACCTTTACTGCAATGTGCCATAGTGCCTTGATAAACGGGCGGTCAGAACGTGTGTTACTGTTGAAAGTATGAAAGTGTCAAACTATACTGGAGAATGAACTCTGGAATATTATAAACAGCAGCTGTGTTAGGGTGTAAGCATTGTGAGGTTAGCGGCAACAACTGTGCTTAGGTGTTCTAACCTCGACATTATGTCTCCATCAAAAGCCACACGTGGATTGGTAAAATTAAGGTGTGTTCTACAGAATACTGACTTGTGTAATTCAAGCATTCATTTAAAAATGTCTTGTTTCAAACAATCAGTCACTGCAACACATTATATCAGAACAGTGGAATGTAAGACAAGACACTAAATATTAATTATTTTCCCATTAAATGCTTTGCACCTTACCCTCAGAAAAGTCATGTTTCATCATTGGAACATTGGCATCTTGCCAAATATTACACCTTTTGCGCATGAGTTATCACATTATGGTCTAAAATGGAAGATTCATTACGCCCACTAAATGGGTGATTGATTGCGCATCTTGGATGTAATAAATGACACAAGTAAGGTACAGATAATTAAAAGACAGCAGAATACAATCATCTCTGAAAGGACACACTATCGTACTGGATTATAGGCCACACTTTCTTAAAGCAACAACATACTGGATTTTTGATTACTTCACTGCATGTCTATATACAACAGGCTAGCCAAATTTACAAACTAAAAGTGGACTCAGATTTCCATTGCAAATAGTCTAAACTGAAATATATATTTATTTTTTCAGACCTCACAGAAAAGGCCTTAAAGCAAACCTTTAATTACTACAATTGGATAGGGTGATACTGCATGCGATATGAGAAGATTTCCCTTACTTTGGTTTTACAGCTAGGTGGCTTTAAGTCCTCTATAAATCCTGGGATCTTTGAAACGTTTGATTCTTGATCCCCTAGTTAAAATCTAGAACGGGTGACAGAAATCAGCCACAATACAAGCTTTTTCTTTCTTTTAATAATTCAGATAATTCCAATCTTCCTTCAAATGGAACATTTTGATGGATTACCAAATGTCAGTGTTCACTGTGCTCAACACATTTGAATAAATGTAGATTTAGGATTTACAGAGAGATGAGGCCAGCATGTCAGTGTGATACACAACTTCATGCAAATGCAGTTTTCATCAAACGGCAAACTTTTTTGCCCTATACTGTACCTAACTCCTAACAGAAGTATAATGATTATATAATTCACTGAACATCAACAAGTTACTATCATATTATGCATGAACTTAATACTACTATGGTGCTATTTGAACCATACTGTATGTGCTGCAATAGTCGTCCTTTAATCAATTTCTTATTTCTTATTTAAAAACTTCCAAGACACAAACATTGTGCTTGCATTGTGTGTAAATAAGACACACTGTAGTATTTGCCCTACTGTATGTACAGTAGTGTATCATTATGTTAACAAAGGGATGTAAAATGTTAGGGGATCAATATAGGGAACGTAGGAGAGCTAATCATTTTGCAGTCACTATATGAAACTACAATAACATCTGCAGCCATGTGACATTCAGACACGGCTTTACAAAAGAAAATCATGTTCAACAATCTTATTACATTTGCATTGCATTTGACAGCCCTCAAGTCTGATGACATTTCAGCCAGAATAACCTTCTTCACTTCCAATCTATTTTCTTATGGCTAGATAGCCGTGCTCTCAGGCTCGGGAAATCAGCCGTTTGCTTCAGTGCAGCCTTTGTCACACAGACACTCTCCTGCTCTCACTAACTACGCTATCTCAGTGCCTGTTCAAGCAAAACTTTATGCTAAATAAATCATTTACATCTCCCACAGCAACCTATCTACATTTTCCAATAAAACCCTAAATTGATGGATGTCATCTTAGTGCTCACAGGCAATAACTCCTGCTGCTTCGAAATAACAATTTTGGTTTTATGAGGTCTAGACATGCTATTCTTTTTAATGACATCCCTTGGCCAATACTGTTTACATTTACTGATATCTGATTTAGACTGCAAGTTAGTCTTTCTCAGTGGCAAACTGCACAGACTTCAGTTTGTCTTGCATGGAAAACAGCTCTAATTTAAGAAGTACACTGCTGAGACTAGGCTATATTCAGTATTTTGTTCATAACATTCCTCGGATCCTCTGATGGTACACTTTGTTTAGACAGAATGCAACTCTTCTGTTGTGCTCAGAAATTTAATAAAAATGTTATTTCCATTTGTATTACCAAGAAACACCATGTAAAGACTATAAACAATATAAAAGTGGGTGCAATAAAGATAAATCTGTTTGTACAGTATGTTGCATGGTAAAAATCCAGCATACAGTATAGCCTACTGTACCTGTCTTTTGCAGGTTTGAGGCTAATATATCAAATATCTGAATACATAAATAACAGCAGAAAAACACTAAGGGTTTGTTTGGTTAGATCTATTAATAGGAGTGTGTCATTGCTAGATGAGCACCATTGTTGTGGAGTGAATCGGAATTGGATAATTGTTGCAACAACTATTAAAATTAGGCCCTGGCCCCTGCTGCAAAAAGGGGGTTGCGAGCTATCTGAACCCCTTCTTCTTGCTGCCATGGATTAAACACTGGGTAAGAAAATTCAGTAAACAAATCTGAACCAGCATCAACTCAACAATCATCTGAAGAAGGCTTGGCTGATGATTTTGTTACTAAGTATTGCTCATTAAAGGTAGCAAAATAAGATTCAGCAGCTAGGCTATATTGAACCAACAAACTGCATTACTAAAGGAAAATGAAGTTGTCTTGTTTGTTTCATGTGGAGAGATGTTTGTTGTAGCAGAGATATTCTTCAAGCCGTTGTTATTAATATTTTACACCCTGATCAGAAATGAACCAACCAACTTCTGTTTTTAAACACTCCTTGGTTTGAGTCTTATGTTCAAAAATATCAAAGAAATAACCACAAGTAGACTGATTGGAGACACAGCAATCGTGTGTAAGAAAGTTTGACAACTATAACGTCTTTATGCTTCACTTGAACAGGGAAGCATAAGTCGAAGCAGATATAACAGATATGCTTTATTTATTCAAGCACAATATTACTTAAATTGTTTACATAATAACCATAGTAGGCCTAATCTACAATAAACCATCTTTATAGTTAAATCATTGTACATCCATTTAACATTAAAAGAGTGTCTCAGCTTTCTCCTCAGGTCCAAACACCTTTCATTACCACCTCCTCCGATTGTTTATATATCTACTTCCACTATTATTTTGTTATTGGCAGCAGCAAGCCCCGGAAGTTCCGCCTTTTTGATGACAAATGAGAAGTCTGACATCAGTAGCTGGACTTGAGCTGAACACCAGTTTCAAGCACCCAGCATCTCAGCTTGACATGAGTGAAGTGAAATCAAAGACTTCTTTGTCAAAAAATACACTGTGACAAGGAAAGAGCCAAAACAAGGCTCATTATTGGACACACTTTGCCCGATAGAGAGCTCTAAAAGATGTGAAAGGACTAGCATTTGAAAGAGATATTGCAGTTTTCCAGCCTTTCTTGTTTTCGTAGCCATAGTAGCCTAATTTGCAAACACTATTATAATTATAAAGTAATTCAGTAAGCCTACATATCTGAAATAGTATTCTAACCTTCGCAGAACATTATTTTATGTAGATGTGCGATTTGCAGTTGATTTGCATGGACAGATGGATATTTATAGTCTCAACATCTTTTGGAGGGATTTTAACATTGCATGTGTTCATTTGTGATGTGATATGTTTGGATTTTTTCATCCACATGATGCGATTCTACTAAAATAATTTACCGGCAAGCTTCTCCCCATGCAACGCAATTCTAGTACTAAAAGAACAATACCGAGATTAGGTTTACTTATTAGAAAGCATTGACAATTCATACTGTAGGTACTTGTTTTGGTTTTTTATGTACATAAGTAAATATGTGTTTGTATGTAATTATTTATTTCAAGGGCATCGTGTGTTATGTTGTGTTTTGGTGAGTGCACGCAGTTCAAATACTTAACATGTACGTATTCGCTCTCACTTTTCTTCGCAGAAGTGAGCTCTATGCGTGAGAATGGACGGTGTGGGAGGAGTTGGGGTTGTTTTATTTACATGTGCCGCCAACTAATGTTCAAACAAGTACAGTAATACACCAGGTTAGGTAGTGCAGCTTTAAAGGAAGCCAGCATACAGTATGTCAGACTTGACATGAAACAGCCCTAATACTGTTAGGCTACAAACAATTCCTCATTGTGGAAAATAGACTCTAGGCCTATCAGTTGATATATTATGTGTGTGTGTGTGTGTGTTTGTAGGGGTATTGTATGTGTTTTTTCAATAAGCTAACATCTCCCCAACACTGTGTGGCCATGACACCTGGAGCAGGGTCCACTTGATAGTTTTGCAGTTAGCTTGCGCTCCTTGCCGAGCACAGACAGACTGCCATTAGAGAGCTCATGGATCAACCCCATATTTCCTTTCAAATACATTTACCTGTCATCTTAGATGTAAACAATTTGACTTTGAGTTTCCCACTTCCATTAGCGCTATTGGCTCCCATGTCTCTCTGTCACAGTGCAATGACTCAAATATGAAAACTAATCAATAGGCTTATAGGTTTGGGTGACTGAGCACCAGGGTACGTGGTCTTGATGAGCCTGACAATGACTGATTATAGTGCTGTACCTGGGAGTAATTAAGATAGGTCTGGTATCATGCCCACCCGCATGGCAGACAGAACCACCCCTTCAGACCGCTTTCATTTTAAGTTTTAGTCACATAATTGTAATTATACTATAGGTGGAGTACAGTCCTTTCTGTCGTGTCAGCCTGTCTGGGTGTAGCACGTGTGACTTGATAAAAATCTGTGACCAATATAATAATAATATAATAATATAATAATTTTAATATAATAATAATATAATGTGATGCAGTTTATGGTTTATTCCATGTTTTAGTGGACAATGGACGGTATTCCTAACAATTCAGAAAATCTACAGTATATACATACATCTGCAAATAACACCACAGAAACATTCTGCAGCCCCTAGGAGATTACGCCAGCTGTCCATCAGATAGGAATCTGGGGTTGACCTGAGCCAACAGTGGTTGCGTTTTTCTACATACAGTATGCACCACCAATATGTATCTGACATAACAAAATGAAAGCATTTGCAATAAGAGTTATGGCTCAAAATGGTTGCGACTGGGTCGAACTATTCTGATCAAATTGATTTCCAACATAGAGACCAAGCAATTATAGTTTTCAATACGATTTTCTTGTTACTATACAGCTTGCAAAAGCCGGTTCTTCTGATTTACTCTAACTACCACTAGGTCTATCAACTATTCCCTTTAATACAAACAAAACCATCATTGTTGAGTTCAAGGTAGGCTAGGTCTTTGCAACAAGGTAAAGGGAAATTAAATCTTTACTCTGGCATATGCTACCCCTTCCACAAAGCTGCCCATAAAATCGTTTTCTCCAAAAATGTCTATTTTCCTGCGTTCACGTACAGTATGGCACTGGCTGCAGATAAACTCACTACAGTAAAGTTACCCAACGGCGTCTTTCAGTGAGCGCTGTACTGTTCCACAGACTTCCTTAATGGTGTCTTGTGATTGCTCTATCAGCCATGCTAATGTGCGCTCTATGGCCCCTTCAAAACAAAAACATTGCTTCTCCCATTCTTCTCATTACAGACCAGTCCAAGTGATGCATCCAGTGGAGTGAGTTCTCTCAGATCCAGAGAGAAAGAGAGAACAATGTCATATTAATATGCAGACACCAGCTATCCTCCTCATTACCACAGGACGACAGAATGGCCATGAATGGAAGCTTCTGTCCCAACAACTATGAAAAGGCCTGTCATCTGTCTTCTCCTCCTAATTGATTGTTTACTACATTTCCACACAGCAACCATTTTGATTGTCCTCAGTGTGTCAGTCGGTGCGACACTGCATTACAAATAAAGCACTTTTTTACTTTAAATATATAAGATATGTCACTTCTTTATACCTTGGGATACTAACATAACAGATTTTGTAAACGAAGGTTTGTTTATACATTGTGTACACAAAAGCCTTTGTACTGTGTGCCAAAGGAGAAGCTTCTCAGGGGAGATTGGTGTCCTTCAAAGACTGAAATGTGGAAGGTAGAACAAGTTGCTGCATGGTTCTTCTAACATGGCCCTTCGTGGCAAACTTCTGATTGAACCAACAGGCTGGATGTTTTCAAACCCTGTCTTGACATGACAGGTGCCACAATGAAATCTCCTCTTTTCTCTTCCAGTGTTAACCAGAGTACAAGGCCCTTTTTTAAGTACAAAGTTGAAATATGAATGCCCAATGACCTGGCCTTATGCACAAACAAACACACACAAACATGCAAGCACGCACACATACACAAACTTAAATTCAAAGCAGTGAATGCTATACCCAACTAGTGTATTCACACACAAATGCCACCAGTGGATACTTTTCATACATGCATCCCTCTGTTGAATTGAAAAATAGCTGCCAGTTCTTTAACAGACCTTCCTTATAACAGTAAGATTAGCTGCCATCACATAAAGTAGTGCCATGCATTATCAAGCAATTAGGGTGAGGCTTATTAAGCAGAGTTTAATGCAAGTTTAATGAGCAATGAATTCAATTTCTTTAAATAGAAGAGTATATTATTGTTACAAATGATGTACTGTGGTGATCTCAATGTCCAGGCAATGAAATACTTTACAAGCGGGCACATATCAATGGGCCATTAGGAAGGCCATTAAATTTAACTTGAAACATGCTAAGTGCAATTCCAGACAGATTGTAGGGAAGACTTATTCAACCTGATACAAAGGCTATACTGATACATGTCTTTTGCTGCTATTTTCTAATAGCCTCACCTTTAGACTTGAAAACAAGATGACACAGTGCCCTCCAGAAATGTATTTTTGTGTACCCTCATATTTATGCCGCCGTTGAAACAGACTAAAGACTAAGGATGTGCTTACAAATAGGTAATATATTAATGTGAATCAGTAGGGTCTGGTTACATACTGTACTTTTATAGGTGTGCAACTCATTGTTTTTGAGTGTTTTTGTATTTTATAAGAATTTCTTATTCATTGAATAATTGACCTGAAAGGTTATATTTCTATTTTTCAGTGTAAGATAACAAATGCATTTTACAATAGCCCTTTGTACGCATCTTTATCAAGGGTGTCCATAATTATAGAGGCTACTGTACTGTATGTGACAAGGGTACACACAAACAAACAACAAATATGCATATTTTGGCAAAGATGACAAATTAGACACAACCACAAGAGCATCTGTCACTGCATACAGGGGCCTCAAACCAGTTACTGTCCACATTTCTGTTTTGAAACCGGAACTCACCAAAGTCAGTCAGACAGGAGACACCTTCAATCACTCACCATTTCACATGTCAACTGCCAACCATGAACATGGTAACAAGTGTGTGTTTCCTTTGTTTCTCAGAAAGCCACTCCTTTTGGCAGTGCCAGGAGGCTTCATGACAGCTCGTATTGATTCACATCACCGTCACTCACTCATGATGAATGAGCTCAAACTGACAATAGGTAGAATTATGCAACCTCCAGAAATACAACCATCAGATCACAGCTGATATGTTATAATAGGCCAAGTCCCAGGAGAGGTCACGATCGAGATACAGTTGTTAGCATTCCATGTACAGTGTCCTATATAAGGATCATATTACAGGTCAGCCCATGCATCACCCTGTAAAAAAATAAACGAATACCTTTGCCTAGAATTATATTCAGTCTCATTCTGTCTGTATGCCAGCCTATAATGTCTGTCTAATAAAACTACAAGTTATATAAGGTCCTACAGTACATATGCCCAGATAGCAATATCAACAGGTCGAGTTCTTTATTTGAAATAATAAATAACTAAATAAAAAGTGGAGAAGTAAAACAGATATGCCTATACTGAAAAACAACTAAACAAAGCACTTTAAACAGTTTACTAAGACTGACTCCTAGGGGCCTATGCAAAGACAAACACACCTGAAAAGCATATCCCAGTGGCCAAACACCTTAACAAGTCCTAAGGAAACCACTCATAGCATATCGTGCTCTACGTCATTCTCCCTTTGTCACACATTTTTATTTTCTTTTATCTTTCATTTAGCACAGACCACACCACAAATACATGATATGCTGCTGTAGCCTACATAAAACATGATCTACACTATATAGTTATTATAAAGGAGTGCACAGGGACGTTATGACATTAATAATATAATTTATTATAATGTAAAAATATGAGATGGGGGAAAAATCACTTCGAACCAGAATGCCTATAAACATGTCACCACAACTGTTGCATGTTATTTTATCTAAGGGGAAGCAGAAAACATACCACAACGTGTCACGATTCAGCTGGGAGCGATATAAAGCTGCTGTGAGTTGACATTTTAAACGGTTCAAATGCGTCAATAATGTCAGCTGAGACATTTTCCTTTAAAAAACACTGGCGCATACAACTCCAGCTGAGTGTTGAAAAAACGGTGAAAATCGCACTTTGATGCACATACTGTAGTGTGCATCAGTACCTTGCGCTTCACATCGGCTCCCTATTGTATTTTCACTAGTTCCAAACTATACCTTAGAAACTAGTATAATAAAGTCTTCAGACATGTATCTGCATATAGCTCACACGAGAATTGAAAATCGTATAACATGCTATTGCTGCATTTGTGTGGTTAATTCTACCCGCGGGCAAATAGCCTACTGAGAGAGCTGCATTGCGTGTTTTTTCACTAGAGCGCACCTGAAGTAGATATAGCCAACTGTTCAATTTCGAAATATACACACGTCAGCATTAGCTCTAACTATAAATGATGATACTGTAAATGCAAGCGCTGGAAACAGCACCCATGTATTCTATTGACATAGGTTGTGTGTATCGTGTATCGCGCAACATCATTGGCATGTCATACTGATTATAAAACCAATATTTCACGTTGAGATGCATGGCTGAGTATCGCTGCCAAAGTCTGCCTAAGGTAGCCCATACAGTATATCATTGTAAAATACAATGTTATATAACTACGAATATTAGAAATTACACTTTATCCTACTTGTTTTTTTTTTCATACGTACGTTACTTTTGTAGCTTATGCATAACAGTCGCCTGCCGTTTGATCACATAACACACTTTATACCAAAGCTGAAACTGTAGCAAGTTAAGTAACCAACGTACTCTATTTAAAAGAACAAGCGTGAAATAAACTATATTGCTGACATTATTAATTCGGCGAGTGACAATCGAGCCAAGAAAGTGATGCTGAGATTTCAGAGAAGCCCGTGCGCATCCAGCGCGCAAACGCACCACAAGTTCCCCCTACACTGTTTGGACATTTAAAACTCGTATTTGTAAATCGCCATAATCTTACCTTTCAGAAGAAACGCTGCTGAAATGACGATAACAGATAGTGTAGCAGCAAGAGATCCGCTCCCCGTGATCGCCATGTTGGACACCTGCTCAAGACTGGCGGCGCTAAATCACCTAGAGACGGCCATGGGATGGAAATGTACACTCATGAACGGAGGGGGGAGGGCTCGTATGGACCTACTATTGTAAATTGGTCTGAGTGATTTCGCTATGGTATGCCTTATTGACATCAATTGTTTATGTTGGTACTGAAGGATACATCAACCTATATAGGCTAAACCACAGTTGCAAATCACTTTTCGCTGAAGCATAAGTATATTAACTATCCTACTGTAAAGTGCTATATGGTTCATCACCAGTATTATTTAGCCCAGCAAAAATTGTAAATAGCTGGTAAACAGAAGTGGGTAGTTTGTTTTTCTCATTTAAACTTGACGTTATATTTCAATAATTATGTTACAATGATACTTTCACTATAACGTTGCGTGCAGTTTAAGTTTTCTACGAAAGAGTAGCATATCTGGAGCGTTTTCTTCTCTACTCAGACAGCGCCCTCTATCACATTAATTGGGTATAACATCAGCTATAGGCTATTACTGGTTGATCGCCCAGCGGTCTATTTTATTACTATTTCATTACAATTACAAAAAGCCGTAGTCATTGGAATATTAAGTCCCACTACCTATATTTAATCACATATTGTAGCCTGTCAACTCATTTGTTTTGCACCTAAAACAGCTTGTAGCTACTATACAGCTCCACAAACAGGTGTGTATGACCATGTTGAAACCCATTTGCCATTTTCGTCATGTCAGTACAGCGCAAATGTTGTTAATTGCACAATCTATTCTCTGAGAGTTTGTGTCAGTCCTCATTCTATGGCTGAGTAGATAGCATTTAGAACCTCACTCTGATGCTATAGCGGTTGCTATCGCTGCAGATTGAATTCCACACATCACATTTATTTCAAGCGTTATTATCTGTGGCAGCTCTGCCTGCCACTCACACAATGTCTCCACAAGGTGTTTTCACCGGCGCAGCCAGCCTGGCCACTTTTTTTTTTCTTCTTGCAGAATGAAATTGGTAAGTATCAGGAAGCGTAGCCCTGGATACTAGCGAGTCCATAGTGTAGACAATCTCCAAACCTTCTCATTCTGTAGGCCTATGTCATTTTGCGTGCGCATGTAAGTATTTGAGTTACAACTTACAGGACTTTGGCGGTCTTTTTTAATGACTTATGCACGAATCACGTTTGATGCACACTCCACACTCAACTTTCTGTTGCTTCCACGTCCTCTTTCTCTCTCCTGCACTTTTGCTGTGTCGGTGATTCGCTCCGCTGCTGCATGGCATTTCCTTTGCTCGTGAGAATATATGGGGTTCCTGGGTGTCTCTGGGAAGAGGAGCCCGGCGTCTCTGTCGCCCCCCGAGCAGGATGAATAATGGATGGGAATATATCAGATGAGTGAACTGCTTCATGTGGCTCCTCTGTAATGACCACCGAAACCATGTGCGTGCGTGTGTTTGTGTACGTGTGTGTGTGTGTGTGTGTGTGTGTGTGCGTGCGCGCGCGCATGTTGTTTACAAGATGTGGCAATGCAACTTGGAGACAGTTTATGGCAGTCTATTATCATGTAGATCTCCTATTTGAGATGTCACATGCATTATTTATGTGATGTTCTTTACATTGATAGTGTAGCTGCCAGTATTTTCTTTTTTAATTTGTAAGGGGGGACATAAGATTTTTACTTAGATTTTTCCTCCAGTTGATGCTTAATTAGATATGCAATGGGTTTACATTAAGATTTCATTTCCCTGTATGAAATCAACCAAATAAACAGAAATTGGATTATTCAAAGTGAGAACTTATAGGCAAAACGTTCAACATGAAACTGTTTTCCTTTTGTGAAAGAAAGACTGAAAAATTTAATCAGACTCTTGGAAATGACTCGCAGTAGTTGAGCAAGAACAAGGCTTGTTGAGATAAAATGTAGATTTTCTCATGCCTAACCCATGTAAATGAAGAGACAGAGGTGCGTATAATGTAATTTGCTTCACATAATATGTGTATATAGATTCAAGACACTGCAAAGGTGTAGCCTGTAATGGCTACAAGATGGAACTGAGGGCAGTTCAAATGGGAGGTGTTGTTTGTCATGTTGGTGTAAGGCTTGGCCTGACAATAATCTGTTCCTCTATACCATTCTCAGAAACTTTTTGGAACATCTTGAAACATTAAATGCATTATATTATTCAACCAAGCTAATCAAGCTGAACATTACATGTCAGTTGGCACTTACAGTACTGTATTTTTATCGGACAGCCCAACCTTCAATTGGCTACCTTCATTGACTGGGAGTGGGAGGACAGGTCGAAGATTATTGGTTTCAAACTATGAATGATTTCACACCTCAAATGTCACAAATCTGACTGGCTTGTTTTAAGAGATTCATTTGTATCAGTTACTAATTAGACAATTTTGAAATCAGTGCAGCCCCATCAGGCTGCCCTACAAACAACATGAACTGTCTTCTAAGACTGGGGGTACATATAAATATACAAATATTGTGTGAACAAGTACTTCAAACATTATCCAATCATTCTGTACATCATTGATATTACGCTATGCTGCATGGACTTACTGTAGGGCTATTGTTCTAGCTTTGCACAAAACATATCAATTTTCTTAAAGTTCGACCACTTGTATACTGTACAGTATACAGTGTGCATCCTTTGAAACAGGATCCATACTATGCAGGTCTATACTGTAGGACCTATCCTCTCCAGAGTATCATGTGCATCACATATTCTGTTTCCCTCTCTGCCAACAGTCAAAGCTCTCACTTCGTTTGAAGAAACAGTATGTGAAGGTTAAGAAGTCACCTGCACTAGGCTCTCTCCATTATGTTTGAAAGTTTACTGAAAATTAATCTATCGCATGTTTTCCAACCCTACATGATTAATACAGGCCATAATTATACACAGCAACAGTACATTATTTTTCACAAACAATGTATTTAAAAGAAGCCATATACTGTACCATTTATGACAAAGTTATGTGGCCTAGCTGAAAGGTAATTATATAATGAAATTGCTCCTTGAATACATTCTTATAAAAATAATAAAAATTGTAGATCGCCTCTCCGGGAACCATCTCCTTGTGCTCCTCCTAAGGCAAAGTGGTCTCAGGGGAGGGGCCAGACAAAGAATGGTTCACAACTATAGCGGAAGAGTTACCCTGCCTGGAGGAAGCCCGGGGCCCCCGTCTGGAGCCAGGCCCAGAGGGAGGGCTCGTCGGTGAGCGCCTGGTGGCCGGGTTTGCAACGGGAGCCCAGTTGGGCACAGCCCGAAGAAGCAACGTGGGCACCCTCCTCTCAATCCTATGGGCCCAGCACTAGTGGGATGAACCGTGGGGGTGCACTGCCATATGGGGGGCAGCAGGGATGCAGTGGGGGGAGGGGAGGGGGGATACATCCCCCCCACTTTTGTAGGGAACTCAATCGTCCCCTCGACTTTTTATATTTATTATATCTTTTTTTATACTTATTATTATTATTATTATTATTATTATTTTATTTATTTATTTTTTTTTTTTATTAAAACATCCAATGTAGCAAAACTTAGTTACATTCACTTATTTATCTACATTGACCACCATCATGAGGCTACCAGCATTGGTAGCTATAGTTTGCTATTCAGTTCCCCACCATTCTTAGCTACTGTACAGGGGTAAGCACGCCCTGTAAAGTACCTGGAATGAAGGCTAATGGTGTTTATGTTAATAGTGAAAGATTTTCCAAAGGAAATAACAGCACATGGAGGATAGACTTGATTCTACTCTGGAGTTGCCCAGGGTGTGAGGCGCCGGGCGGGTGTGCGGACACTCACAAGACCCCGGCTGAGTGCTGTCACATTGGACTTCGGTGGATGAGAGGGTCGCCTTCTTACGCCTACAGGTTGTGGGGAGGGGGGGTGGGGGAACTCTGACTGACTGCATATGCACCGAACAGCAGTTCAGAGTATTCGGCCTTCTTCTCTGATCACCATCTGGTAGTGAGTTGGATCAAGGGGTGGGGAAAGACTCTGGACAGACCCTCGAACATCATGGTGGACACCGGTGTTCAGGGAAGCCATCCAACTGAAGAAGAAGGCCTTCCGGGACATGTTATCCTGGAGGCAGTTGCAAGGTACCGACAGGCCCGAAGGGCTGCAGCCTCTGCTGTGAAAGAGGCAAAGCAGCAGGTGTGGGAGAAATTCTGAGAAGGACTTTTGGTCGGCACCAAGGTGCTTCTGGAAAACCATCCACCACCTTAGGAAGGGAAAACGGGGAACCATCCAAGCTGTGTACAGTAAGGATGGGAAGCTGTTGACATCATCTGAGGCGATAACAGGAAGGAACTCTTTGAGGAACTCCTGAACCCGACTAATATGCACTCTATGGTAGCGGCAGAGTTGGAGGATGATGGCGGATCATTGTCAATTTCCCGGGACGAAGTCACTGAGGTAGTCAAACAACTGCACAGTGGCAAAGTCCCAGGGATTGATGAGATCCGTCTGGAAATGCTGAAAGCTCTGGGTGTGGAGGGGATGTCGTGGATGTCTGTTGTTAACATTGCGTGGAAGTCTGGGACAGTGCCAAAGTTCCTCTATTTAAAAGGGGGGACCAGAGAGTGTATGCCAATTACAGGGGTATCACACTTCTCAGAATCCCTGGTAAAGTCTACTCAAGGTGCTGGAATGTAGGGTTCGGCCGATAGTCGAACCTCAGATTGAAGAGGAACAATGCGGTTTTGTCCTGGTCGTGGAACAACGGACCAGCTCGTCACTCTCGCAAGGATCCTGGAGGGGGCTTGGGACTATGTCCATCCTGTCTACATGTGTTATGTGGATCTGGAGAAGGTGTTTGACCGGTCTCCAGGGAGATACTGTGGGAGGTGCTAAGGGAGTATGGTGTGAGGGGTTCCCTTCTTAGGGCTATCCAATCACTTCACGCCCAAAGCGTAAGCTTTTTGCAGATGATGTGGTCCTGATGGCATCATTGGTCCGTGACCTTCAGCACTCACTGGATCAGTTCGCATCCGAGTGTGAAGCGGCTGGGATGAGTATTAGCACTTCTAAATCTGAGGCCATGGTTCACCGATGGAGTGCCTACTCTAGGTAGGGAATGAGTCTTTACCCCAAGATTACAGTATATCTCCACACTGACCTGGGAACGCCTCGGGATCCCCCAGTCAGAGCTGGCTAATGTGGCCCGGGAACGGGATGTCTGGGATTTCGGACACTGGACACTCGGAAATATACAAAATAGTTTAAACTGTAAAACATTATAGAAATTCCACAATATAACACTTCACATTTGTATGCTGAATATACAGTATAGTATAGTAGTATAGTATAGTTCACAAAGGGCCAAATTTCATGAACTGATTCTGCCATGGAGTGATTATGCTATTAACAATTATTACCATATGTAGTTTATGTATTTGTTTATTTGCAGTCATTTAAGGAATGTATTGATTCAATCATTTACAGACTGCCATATCTGAACAGCATTTGGTATTAATGCATAAACCCTAAGATAATAATAGTTGTGTGCTTAAAATGATAACCACAAACCCTGTGTAAGTTGTACACCATTGGCTCATACTTCCCAAGAGACAGGTTTTAAAATACGTTAAGCACATTTTACTAGATCTTACATATTATTACATTTACTACGACACACTACTGTACTTTAACATTTATGGCATTTGGCAAATGCTTTTATCCAAACCGAATTACAAGTAGTACATTTGTCAATAGTTGGATAGGTCATATGTTAGATGGTATACAAAGTGCTCTTGTTGGGGCATGCAACCGGACCATTGCTTGGAAGTAGCGCAGGGCAGTTGTCTATACTGCCTTGAAGGCCAACACCAGTGTGAAAGACACATGGCTGTTGTTTGGTTTAACATGTTTTCAAATATGTTTTAGCTTAACTAAGGCATATATAGTACATTACAATGAAGGATGCACTCTGCTTTACAGTAACTTTGTTTGAGCTAGGTAGAGAGTGAATTGCATGTGAAACATGTTTATATTTTCAACATGGCCTGAGGGTGAAATTATTAGTACCTTTCACTCTGTATCAGGCCAAGACATCAGGAGACGCAGACCTAAACACCGACAAGATGCAATAAAGCTCACGCATATTAACACCATGTATAACTACACTGTCAACGAATAATGAGAGCTATGAAGTAACACAAGCCATAGAAGAAGATGATGAAAACACAGCATTTCTTCATTTAAAATTATCTCCTGTTTTATTAAATGTACTCATCAGTGGATGTAAGGAAATGCATTTCAATTTCAACTATATTTTCACTACTGAAATTATAGTGATGCTGATCGAGGATCATAGCATTACAGATTATTGTTAATTTAAAGGTGCTCTACGTAATATTTTGAGATTAAAACATTCACAAATCTACCAAATTAATCAAGTCAATATTTAAAAATAAAGTTAGCTAGCTAAACCATTGTTTTCCTATGGTACATTTTCCTATGTCGAGCGCTGTTGTCTTGCGCCGCGGCACGCGTTTTTCTAGCGTTTTTTAGACGCACATAAAATAGCGGGTACAAGCGGCCGAAATGGGTTTCCTCAGGAGAGTGGCGGGCGTCTCACCTTAGAGATAGTGTGAGAAGCTTGGCTATCCGAGAGGAACTCAGAGTAGAGCCGCTGCTCCTTCTTGTTGAAAGGAGCCAGTTGAGGTGGTTTGGGCATCCTTAACAGAATCCCCTAGAGGCGCCCAGGGGATTCACTAACTAGTATAAACGTACTCGCACTGTAACATGACAGCTCATGTATTCATGCAAAGGTCAACTTTGGCTACAAAGTTGGTCTTTTATAACAAAGAAGACACTTGTGAGAGTAATGTGTAGCAATATGGCTAATTTGCCATTCTGGGTTGTTTTTCATTAGACACATTTCATGTCACTCTGGTCTATTGCATACTTTATTTCTATATTGTTAAATGTTTATTGCAATGGCTTTGCCTCATTGCCTCTGGCATGGTCAAGAGATTGCGTTTTTGTTCAGACCAAACATCAGATGTCATCTACTGAATAAATGACTTTAGCCATGGAACAACTGGTTCCAGGCAGGCTGGTTTGAGTCTCTCATAAACTTGATCTCCAGGGATTTTCACAAACAACTCTCAAGTGTTTACTGAAAATGTTGCGAAAGACAACAGTGGGCGGCAGTTCTGTGGGCAAAAATACCATGTTAATACAGCCAGGCTGTAACGGCCAGGCTGGTTCATGCTTACAGGAAGGTGACATACAGTAACTGAAATATACACACTTTACCAAAAATGGGATGCACAGTACTGTAGACCATCTCTGAACATACAGTAGGCCTACAAGTGAATGGGCTATCCTTTAGAGACAACCATCCCACATAACAAAACATGTAATATGTTACTACAGTATATTTAAAACCTTTCTGTTGTCCTTAACCCTTATGATGTCCTTCGGGTCACAATGACCCAAATCGCTAGCTCTTTGTGGCAGATAGAAGGCGCTAAACCTAATTCTACACAGACATATGATGTGCACACCTGGCACAACAAGGTGTGAAAAAGTAAAGTGATAAAGTTAAATTTAATTGAAGATGTTCCTACGCTCTTTAGTAGATAGATTTCATAAAAGTCTATCATGCTATCAAATAATATTATTATAGTTTATAGTTTACATTTATATTTGTTCCAAAATATGATTTAAGCACTAGTGGAGTATGGTGCTGAAACACAGATACAGTATATGAAAAAAATATATATATATTTTGAATCAAAAAACAATAGCATATTAAAGCAGTTCTAGGAATGTTCACACAATGCATAATGTATTCACAATCCAATACAAAGATTTGGTTTAAAATATTGGAAATGGAAGACTGCATATGATAGTCTAGAGCTCTCTGTGTTGGGCTGCCAGTTTGAGTCTTGGGTTCGAGCCAAGACATGGGATGGGAATACAGTATACTGTATGCATCCTTGACCAAGATGCCTAACTGATGCATGCATAAAAAGATGCCTGCTTACATGTACTGTAACTTACAGTACCTGCAGTTATATTCTAATGCATCAAATGACTTGGCATAGAAGTGCCTGCTAAAGTGATGAAATTCTCATACAGTGTCTTTGGCTTTCCATTCTCTGACTGATATCGAAATGTTTGGGGAGCGGGTCTGGGGTCCTTGTGTAGTTTTTCTTTTCTTTCCTCATCGGGGATGTTGGGAATGGGACTCCGGATGTTTAGGCTTGGTTTTCTGTTTTCCCTGGTACATGATTGTGATTGGAGGGTTGGGATGATCAGTGTATTACTTTTTTATACTGTTTTTTGATTTTGTATTGTTTTTTTTGACTTCTTAGTGTGAAGCACTTTGCATGACATGAATTTGTATGAAAAGTGCTATATAAATAAAGATTGATTGATTGATTGACATATACATTCTAAAATCACCTTTTTAAGTCATGTACTTTAGCAACCTTTTTTGTTACATTACTGAACACCATATTATGATGTATTTTGGTGTTATCATAAATATATTATGCAAACTCATTTATCCTTTACAATGGGGCCCATAGCAGGCTGCATGGTATTATCACTAAATCTGAATGGATGAATGAATTTGAGTAATATTAAATATCTTTATTAAAACGTGTTCTGCTCTACAATCCAGCACCTGCCCATTCACCAGGCACAAGCTGTTCATTAAGTCTTGCTTTTTTCTATCAGTCATATCTCACATTGGCCAGAGCTCAGCTGGGGACAATAGTGATAACAGCACATCACAGCCTTTTCAATTAGTTTTTGAGATGAAAAATTTGTAATCCTTATCCTTCATGCCAGGATGCTTTCCCAGATTTTAAAAGTGTCTGTATTAATCATAAATGTTATGAATTCAAAATCTGCGCATTTCTGTGAGATTATTGGGCCCTATGCTAATGCCCTAGCACCTATAGCAAATACAATATGGGGTGATTTTGCTTACATGTATATCAAGGCCATAATCATAATATATATTGGGGGGACACATCCCCCCCAATATTCAGCTGTACTCAAACTCCATGGCTACGGCCTTGATGTATATCATAATTTAACTTTACATAAGTAATGAAAGTACTGTACCGCATTGTACCTGTGTCAATATTCTTCACTGTTCACGGATCAACATCCCTTGTTCCTGGATTGACATTTTTTGGTGTGTGGTGTAGTAATGGTAGAGATGCCACTGGCTTTAAAATTAAAGGTCAGATATTCCCTTAATTTTGGAAGAGAAGGAACTTGAAAGAGCTAAATTAAATTAGGGCATGTTGAAAAAGCGAAACACCAACTCAAACAGAATGTTCAGATAGAAGGGAGAAAAGTCAAAGCCAAAATGTCAGTTGAAACAGGAACAATATTTTGGCAGCAATTAACAAAAATTCAATGGCAGTTTTTATTGGTTTAGGGAATATATGTATATATTTAGTTACAGGTTAGAGATGGTGGATTTTAAATATACCGTACAGTAAGGTTATATGGTACTTTACATTTTAGATAAGAAAAGGTTTATGTTTGGAAACCTGTAAATAATTAGAAATAAAAAACCTTCGGGAAGTTTCAAAGAATGTTTCTTGATATTGTATTTCAAATGAAAACTTTTAAATTGAAAAAAAGAAAATGTATTTTTGTCTTGCTTTTTTTCCCTTAACCCTTGTGATGTCCTCAGGTCAAAATGACCCAAAGCACTAGCTCTTTGTGGCAGATAGTGTTAAACCTAATTCTACAGCTTAGACAGACATGATGTGCACTGCTGGCACAACAAGGTGTGAGTTTGAAACCTGAGGACAACAGGAAGGTTAAAAGGCACACAAAACATCACAAATACATAAAGATATAATTAATAAAGAAATACACACAACAATGACACTTAAAAGAACTATACAATCATACACAATCAGATGACTCAGATTGTGTGTTTTTGAATTGTCATTCCTGACTTTGTTCTAATTGCATACAGTACTGTATTGTACTAATACTGTCATACTGTATAGTACTGTAGCAAAATAAGGACTGTCACATTGATAATATTAAATTAAATGCTTTTGCTTTTCATGGTGAAATTAATTAACCGAAATAGATATGCAGATAAACACTGATTGTAAATTGAAATGGTCAGACTAGAACAGAATAAATTACACTAGTTTGTCCATCAGAGCACCACTTTTGAATAAATAGACATAGTATACAGATCATTACATCAGCTTTACTGTAAAAAGCTGAAATTTAACCTGTGCTTGTGCATGCATGAATGTGTTATACAGTAGGCTACATATAAGCCTTGGATGATGTTATGATTAGCATTGTTTATAGGCTGTTGAGTAGCCTGTGTAATTAATTACACAGGTGGTAAAACGTATATCTTGTATTTTCTATTTGCCTAATGTAAGTTCCCTTTTGTACAGTAGGCTTCTTTCAAACTCCAGTTATCAGCTCTGGGCTAAAAGAAGTAGGAAAGCGCTTGAAACGAACCAAGGCTTGTCAGACATCATGAGCAAAATCCAGGCTTGGAGAAACTGAAGATCTGATGCAATCTGTGCGAATACTGAACTTAATTTACAGTGGGTTTGAAGGGTCTGCTATTGCATCATGCTCACGAAGTATAGCCTAACTTAAAACGTCTAAAAACGTGTCGTTGTAATCCGTACTGCAATGAAAGCATTTGGAGAAGCTTGTGCACTCTTATGTTTTGACAGATTTATGATACATAGCCAGCTATCGGCCACCTGTTCGTACATCTGTGTTCAACTCAACATTATGCAGTTATCAGATTGTAATTTCGGTAGTTGGCAATATTATGATCGTACGTATTTTGGCCTTCACGGGGCATTGTTTAACTCGATCTAAATCTAAAATCATAACAAAGTAAAAGCTATAGGCACGGGTACTATATGCTTCTACATCTAAAAAATAAAAATATTGGCTATAATTGATGTTGTCTACAGTAGGCCTATCGATCTCAAACGTCTTAAAGTTCAATAGCAAAAGGCTATGTAAAAACATAGATATACATTGTGTGTTTATTTCTGCACATTCTACATCGTTCTGGTAAGCGAGGGTTCTGTATGGACACCTAGGCTATGATCATGTTTTTTTATGGTGCTGCATAAAAATGTTTGTAGAGAAATGCTGCCACTTCCTGTAAAAAAAAACTAATCGCAGTGCATCGTCTTTATTAAAACTGAAAATGTTGTTATAACATTTTATTACACTAGATGGCAGCAGATATCCAAATATGTTATATTTCGTTGAACTTCATTTGTGTTTGTAATTAATAGACCTTACTGTATGTAAAGTATATGGAGCCGTATACTTTTTTTAAATCAAATTTTTTTATATTTTTCTTTTAGAAAAAGCCTGTAAAATGCTTTGAGTGTTATACTTTATCTGAAAATAACATCTGAAAATATGTCCAATATCATACTGTAATGTATATCTATTTAAAGGTTTTTACATTTGCTATATCACACAATAGGCTACAGTATAGGCCTACATACCGAAGAACAGCTAATATGGTTTTTCATCCAGAACACTCCGATATGTTGATGAGGCACAGTTGAAGGTCATCATTCTGGCCCAGTAATGAAACACCAGATTAACCCTCGTAATGTACTCAGAAATCTCGAATTTGGCCACACGGCGGCGCCATCTGATTGTGTATGATTTGTGTGTTTTTCAATTGCCATTGCTGAGTGTATTTATTTATTTATTAATTATTTCTTTATGTATTTAGGTTGTTTTTTTGTGCCTTTTAACCCTCCTGTTGTCCTCTGGTTTAAAAGTCGCATCTTGTTGTGTCAGCAGGCCACATCATAGCTGTAGAATTAGGTTTGGCGTTTTCTATCTGCCACAAAGAGCTAGTGATTTGGGTCATTCTGACCCAGAGGACATCACAAGGGTTAAGAAGGAGAACTAAGACCCCTCTGTGCCATGTGACGATGAATGTCAGTTAGGATGTTGCACTGACAAATAGCAGTGACATCTTCCATCTACAGCGATGACCCAGAAGTTGCAGTTTGACTTAGAACAATATATTTACAGACATTTGAAAATAATCAATTGTATGGCTGACCTGATGCGGTACGGCTAATGGCGGCGTTGTAAATGACATCTCTGATAATATCACAAGCTTGGTAAAGAGTTGCCCTAGGAGATTGCAGTCTGTTTCTCCCTCTCTGTCGCTTTGTGGTTGGGTGGGTGTGTATTCAGAGGGATGTGTGTGTGTGTGTGTGTGGATGTATGGGAGCTCGGCTCCTCCAGATCTCCACTTCCTCAGATTAATATCAGCGGCCCACAAAGGAGGTCTCTGTGCCTCACAGGACAGACTCCAAGGACAATGAATCCACTGTCTAACAAACACCACCAGCAAGTAAAGCAAACCGATACATGTCTGTTAGTGCTGTGATGATCATGGGGAGGGAGGTGTAATCTCATCTCTGTTTTTCCTGTAGAACAGCTGGTAAATGAAAGATGCAAGAACGCTTGATGCAGGCTGACTTTGTTTGTTTAGCTCTTCTAAACAGAACGCTGAATCGCAGCGAGATTGACTTGTAACACGTGAAGGCCTGAATCTGCCTAGTGATAGTGTTGTTTTTAAATTGCATGAACTGTACCATCTACTAAACCGTGAATAGATGAATAGATGATAGTCCCAGTTGTTATTTGTCTTTGTTAAGTTGCATGCAATGCATATAGCAACAATGGTAATGCCACAGGAGGCAGAGCGTATTTTGGGTGTGTCTATCCCTCCAGCGATTCATTCAAGAGACAAGGAAAGGGCCTCAAAACCTATAACTATAACTGCCCACACATTCACTGCAGCTCACGTTTCTAACTAGGAAATGCTCACTCCTGTCAATCAATCACACACACACACACACACACACACACACACACACACACACACACACACACACACACACACACACACACACA
>JAODUG010000005.1:1271428-1282750 GCA_027564795.1 Aphredoderus sayanus | reverse complement strand
GAGAGGGAGAAAAAAAAAAAACT
The DNA here is from genome assembly GCA_027564795.1 of Aphredoderus sayanus. Lineage (NCBI taxonomy): Eukaryota > Metazoa > Chordata > Actinopteri > Percopsiformes > Aphredoderidae > Aphredoderus > Aphredoderus sayanus. The sequence goes on along the minus strand of JAODUG010000005.1, from coordinate 1,282,727 downwards.
GTTTGGAATATGAGACAAGCCTGTTCGTGGCTGCTCGTCTCTAACTGGTCCGTGCGGGCTGTGTAAGGGTGACTGCCTACCGCTGACACACTTTAGAAGAAGGAAAGCCCTCCCTTCACACACTGTCTGATGCCTTAATGCTAGAACGGCCCTTTAGGTCATTTACATTTAGAAACGCACTTATATTCAGGTCATGCAAGGCACTGGAGCATTAAATCGCTGCGTGCACGATGCCTAAATTGGAAATGACACGTGTTTTGGCCTTTCTAGCGCGAAACCCTTCGTCCTGTGTTTCTGTGTGAGCCTAAAGAATCTGACGTTTGACTCAGAGCGCCATCTAAAATCACCTCTAACCTCATCCGAGCGCTGGCAAAACAAACGTCTTCTCCGACTCCGGGCCGTAAACGCCACACACAATACTAACAGATACGTGGCACTGATTTCTTTGTGGCTCTGTATTTCACTATAGCAGCCTCAGATCCCGCTGGTTGCTAAGGAGCGGGTGCTCCACGGCTCTAATGGGCTGATTTGGTATTCAGCTCGATGCCGGCTCTTATTTTGGTATGCCAGACAAAGTGTTTTGATGGAGGACGATTGCAGCCGCGTCTGGAGACAGTTTGATGGTTTATGGATGAGAGCATACTCCGTGCCTTTGACTGCGCGAGACAATACGCTGTGTTGTCGGGCCGCCCTTCCATCGCACAATCTCGCACAACGCAACACACACTGCACCGGACAGCGTCGCTCAGCATCAGGGGGCTTGCGACGCAGCTGTGAAACAAGAGCGCTATTTCAGAACAATGGCGGTTTGTTTGTCAGAAATGTCTTCTTGAGGATTGAACAGAATGAGGGTTATATGAACCACATCTGTATACAGAGGTATAGTAAAAGAGTTGAAAGTGGACCACATTTAGGCTGCAGCACTCTCAGTTCCCAAGGCTTGTGGGTGCTTTAATGAGTCATTTTAACTTCATTTAAAGCCAGCTGAGCAGAAAATAGATCAGTGAATGAGCCCTGGGCCAGTATGGATCTGCAACCGATTTAAATCTCAGTCAGAGCCAACCCACATCCCAACAGCTGTGTGTGTGTGTGTGTGTGTGCGTGTGCGTTTGTGTGTGTGCGTGTGTGTGTGTGTGCGTGTGTGTGTGTGTGCATGTACTGTCTGACTGTGTCTATGTTTATATGTATGCCTGTGTGTGCGTTTGTTTGTGTCCATGTGAGTGTCCATGCGTGCGTGTTTGCGTACGTGTCTGTGTGTGTGTGGGTGTGTGTGTGTGTGCGCGTGTGCGTTTGTGTGTGTGTGTGTGTGCGTGTGTGTGTGTGTGTGTGTGTGTGTGTGCCCGCGTGCGTGCACAGCATTTGTGTGTGTCTGTGTGTATACCTTTTGTATGTGTGTGTCCTCCAGTATTCATGCGTTCACTTCTGTCAGCCTATTAGCACAGGTGCGAGTGCAATAACAACAATTTCCCATTTATGCAGCCTAAGTGCTGTCTCCTTTCCATCTCCGCCAGAACAGACAAGGGCATTCCAAAGGTGACCTGGGAACTGTAGTTAAAGTGTGCGGGATATGGTTCACTGTGTTGACTCAGAAGTGTTTTTTTTGTTTGTTTTTTATAAAGAGATGTGCCGCAGGCAGGAAGCGTCTGCTTCTAGCGAGAACACCCAGTTCTTCTCTCTGGCCTCTCTGGCAGACAGTCTGCTCACTGTTTAGAGACTGATAACAGGGCACGGTAAATAACATTTCCTATTGCCCATTGAGAGAGGCCACAGCACCCATGTGGGTGCCGTTGTTTGTCCTCCGTTGTTTTTGTGTTTTTACGGCGGTTTTCCTCTGTGCAGTGTGTACGGCGTCTATCTTTGGGGTTTCTTGCGTAACACCTGAAAGTGCCCGGCTAGCAGGGCTCCTCAGGGCCCTGGGAAATAGGACACATTGATTTCTGTGCTGTACAGTATGTATTTGTTTGACTTTGTTACAAAAATAAAATGGTCTTTTTCCGCGATTTGAATTATGAGCAAATGCATGGACGTTGCTTTATTGGTGTTTTTGTGATTCCTAACACACACATTTACATTTGTGATTCCTAACACACACGTTTACATTTGTGATTCCTAACACACACGTTTACATTTGTGATTCCTAACACACACTGTTTCCGTTCACTGTGGACTGAAGATAAATGCTTGGGACTCTTTCTGTCCCCTCACAGCCCCAGCCGAGGCACTGGTCTGTGATCAGTGTGGAGCCACATTCTCCTCAGAAGAGGCTTTGGAAGCTCACAGGCAAACACACACAGGTAGTGTAAAACCTCATCTCATGAGACATCGCATCTGTCTGTGTCACGGTTAACATTAGAATAGCAATGAAACATAAAACATGTTACCAGTTGATGATGATGTTGATTGTTATCTTCCTTATGTGATTTTGTGATTTTGCTTATATACAGTAAGTATTATGGATCAGCTAGAGGTTAGTCATCTTGTTCAAGGATTCTTACAGTAGGTCATGTCGGCGATCGAAGGCATGACCTTTCAGTTGGGAAGTCCACCATCCTAACAACTAGAATACTCAAAAAATGTTCAAAAAATTCCACTGGCCGAAGTTCTTTGGGCACATACAGTACACCATGACAACAAGGTATATGTAGTGTTGGAGCTGAGCCGAGATCCGTGACTCGGTATTCATTTTCACATGGATGTAAACTTGCTTGTCATGCTGGCTGGGTTAAACTGTCCCTGTCATGATACTCTATAATTTAGCAACAGTGGGGTGGGAGGCCATCTCCGATGTCAACCGCTAATATCTTTTGGCATCCGCGGCAACAGCATGCCAGTCTTCCACATGCCGCCACGAGGCCCGTCTATCCTGCAGTACGAGGCTGTCACGGTGTCACGGGTCTGCCACGATTACGTCCTGTGTAGGCGTGGCGACGGAATTATTTCCCGTAGAGCCTCACATTCTTCCTTTTGCGTTACACTCAAAAAAAAGGTACGGGTGGTACCTTAAAGGTACCAAAAAAAAGGTACAAAATTGGGTTTATACTTGTAAAAGGTACATATTAGTACTCCATAGGAACATGATTGTACCTTTGAGGGTACATTTTTGTATTATAATGGTACAAACCCATAGCTTTTGTACCTTTTTCTGTTTGTACTTTTAGGGTACCACCCCAGTGACACGTTTGTACCAGACATATACGTATGTTAGTCAAAGAGCTCTGCTGAAGACGTAGATGCACTTTTGTGCCGTTCAAAGACCACCTGGAACACGTAAAAAACATTACAGCCAGAATTGTGAGCATCATTTTGGAGCTATAATTTCACAAGACCCATGTTATAGCAACAAAATATGGCAGAAAGCATTCATTTTGTTAAATTAACAGAATTTGATCTCAACCTAATATATTGTTTGTTTTTTGCACTGATTTTAGCAACAGGTAATATGAAGAAGTTCCTGTGGACAACCCTTTTTTTAAACCAGGAATTTGAAAGCACTTTCTGGAAGTCAGAGGGCTCTAGTGTGATATTACCAAGCTATGAGTTACAGTACACATGTTGCAACCTAGTCTGAAACCAAGAGCTGTTTGGTCGATTGCCATTATAGTCACCTGAGGAACTGGCTAAATAGTATTAACTTTCTTAATTATCCTTAAAACTCCACCTGATTTATCCATCTAATTTTCCTTAAATTTCCATTTGCTCGTAGTTTTTTACCTTTTGTTTCGATTTTCCAGTCACTCCATACAATGTTACTAAGCTGTGTTTAAACAGTAGTACAATAAGAATGAAAGAAAATAATGTAATTGCTTTCCAAAATTGAGCTAGACCACAACCAGCGCTTGACACCTCTAATCCAGTCAAACCCAGAGGCATTTAATCTTGACGTCAAGCGTCCATATACCTAACAGTGTCCGAATCCACACCTTTTCTCCAACTGTCAGAGAAAGGTGATAACCCTCTTAAGGCACTGCCATGTAACTGTAACTACCAGGTGGCACACACAGCATGAAAAGTTAATGGCGGTGGACATGGAGGGGTGTTAGCGATGCCCAGAAGTTTCTACCCTCATCTCCCCAAAGTTGTAAACATCCAGGGCTCAGTTTCAGCTTGGCAGTGTATCCAGAGCAGGGTACAGGAGGGCATTACTCTCCCATTTTGTCATGATCTCAGCTTGGGCTGTCGTGACGCATGACCCTTTTTTACTGTTCGGTGATAACAGGGATTCAGTACCAGAAAGGCAATGACAAATAGTCTAATGTAAAAGTCAGGAGAGTGTAAAACCATTATATTTATTATGCCTTAAACATTTGGCATATACACTCAGCGGTGGAACGCTCTGGGCTTTACAGGTTAATGTAAAGATTTACAATCAACTTTCACTCCAACACGTGCGGTGAGATGGTATCTCGTAACCCTTACGTGTCGATGCTGAGACAATGGCTTTGTATCACTATGGGGCATAAGCAGTGAACCAAATGATTTTTCCTCTTGGCAGATTAACACTTGTCAGACCTCAGCAGCTGCAGTGTTTTGGTCCTTCTCCTCTGGGGGGGGGGGGGGGAATAACACTTGTTTAGGAGAGACTTTTCTCTCTCTCTCTCTTTAGCTATTTGGTTTACAGGGGAAGTCTCATTGGTCGTTTTAATGTCAGAGGTGAACAGTCGTGGTCGCCGGGGGTGGGGGATCTCTAGGTTGTGTGTGTGTGTGTGTGTGTGGGGGGGGTCGTCGCTGGGGGCTTCCTGAGGGCAAGTGGATCACTGGTGGTGTTGGATGCCAGCGCTCATAGAAAAACAACATCATGCGCGGCTGTTTACGCAACTTCACTACAGCAGCGTCAGAGTCTCCTCTGACCTACTTGTCAGCGCCCAAAATAAAAGATTTGCTCCAACAACAACGCGATTTGTTTAATAAGGAGAGCTTCGCTTGCTTAAAAACCAAACCCAAGTACACTACTGAAGTAGTGTACAGACTAACCGACATGCTGGCAAACAATGTTGCCGCCTTGCCTGCAAGGCACATGCTGTAATAGCCCAATGGCTTTATGTACATAGAGCAGCTGCACTGTTTCCACACAAAAAGACTGTTTCATCAAACTAATATTATTATTTCCTTTCCCCACTCTAATTAAACCGTTGTGTAGTTCATTCAGACTTGGCTGGCTTTATAATCCAGGGCTTTTAGTGTGGACCACTTAGCTCCATGGTCATTATACTGGCCCCTACTGTTAACACATACAGTACTTATCATTTACACAGGCTCAAAAATGAAAGAGTTATGTTCTGCATATTGTGCTGGCCCCCAGTGGTTGTACCATGAAAGACACAGGCCTCTGTAATTTTGTCTAAAGTGCACTGCCGTATATAGGGAAAATATGTTAAACGTGCTGGGAATCAAGGCGGTAGAGACACAGGGTACAGCATGCAACCTCAATGAGCTGGTCCATGGAATGGTGCTTAACCACGAGCAACGTATCTCTTGTTGCATTAATTATTAAGTTAGTTGTTCCTCACTCTGGTAGATTAGCAGTCCACTGGCGAATGCCTTGGGTCATTTAAGGTACAGTGTGTACTGTGTGTGTGTGTGTATGCGTGTGTGTGGCTCTTGAGTCCCAGAGCTTGTAACGCTATGGCTTCTGGAGAATGTTTGAATGACAACATAGTGTAGCATGAATGTGCTGGGTCAAATGAGGTCTAGCACATAATGTTAGCCTGCCGAGCCCTGTTTCAATGTTTAACTGGGTCAAATGACATACAGTAGCAGACAGTCAGAATACGACACTGTGAGCTGAATTGTTCCATAGGAACTGATTTTATATTCATTCTTCAGGTCCCATGTGTTTCTACATAGCCAACGCATAACCCTTATTGCGATTGGGATATTGCAAACTGTAGTTTATAGTTTACTGGCAGAAATAACTGTAAATTAGTACAAATTATTGAATCCATCAAAGAATAAAAAATAAAAAATAGTCTGTTTTTGCACAGCTTACAGTAAAGTACAGTAAAGGGGTAGATGGGGCAATGGTCACTAATGCTAAGCTAAATAACAGTGAATAAGGCAGGCACACATTATAATATATAAAGATTGCATTCATCATTAAATGCAATCTCTTGTTCAATTTGCAGTGGGTTTACTCGCAGATTCTCAGGGTGGGAAAACTTTTGTTTGCCCTTTGAAAAGAAACAGGCTGCGCTTATTTGTGAATGAAGGGATTAGCTTGAACACTTCACCCCATGAAGGACCATGATCCTATCTGGTTGCCTAGACACATGGTTTTGTCTGTTAGGCAGCGTGAGAGCCTGGCTTGCTCCCACCTCAGTTTAACCGAATGAGTGACAGATGTATAAAGACAAACTGTGTTTAACGTCACGGCTACATGCTCTTCATAACAAATATGTGCCAAAATAAAACACACAGTGTTGATTTAGTAATTGTACACACATTTGCATATGACATTAGCAGCATTTGAAAGGCAGCTGCTGTAAATGTTTGTATTTCTTGCATGTTCAGAAAGACCCTAAAACCATTTTTTTTTCCCCCACTGAATGATCCAACTCTCCCAGGATACAATACCCATGCAGCTCTCCAGCCTTTGAGGAATACCATTGATTACATGGTATTTACCCCATTGAGGAGCAAGGGTCAGGGGGTCATCCTGTGCCTTAAGACCAAATCCCATGCCCATTGTCCGGTTAAGGGTGAGAAAGCAAGGGGCAGTGACAAGCCAACTTTAGGACCCTATACTCTCTCACAGGCAAGCTACTGTGAGCTCAGCATTAAAGCCTACTGGAAAGCCCAACAACAGCAAATCCTTTTTGTTTGCGAAGTTAACAGGGCGCGTTGAAGCAGGTAGTTATCTGCCTCACAAACGGAATGTGACCGTCAACAAATTCAAACACTTTTTAGTCTCAAAAGCCTTTTCGTTCACATTCCACAATATTGGTGATTGTTATTTTAGGTTTTGGTTTTAGTAGAGGCATAAATAGAACCTATACTGCTGGGATTGTTGTCACTGATGCGTGTCAAGACTGCTGTGACAGGGTATTTGTCACATTTCTTCCTGAGTGTTTTTATAATCATGACAGGATGAGAACATATCAGTGTATATGCATGTCAAGGAGCAAGAATGATATACACGAGATGTACAATATTTTGGTACTGCATTGCAAAATGCAGGCTGCAAAATGATATTAAATACAAATATACAATTGTAATAACTTAGTTTATTACTACGCTGTGAAGGGAAAATAATGAAAAATAGTGATGAATGCAGTTAGTTGAGGGCTCAGATCCTTTGTTTAGTAGTCTGGTCCACAGACTTCATAGAAAAGGAAATGTCATGGTCTTTATAAATGGGAGCAGAAAGCACTCCCCCTGCTGGTTGCTGAAAATAATGACACTGAAAACTAAATGATTTCAAATGGATCAAAGCCTTTCATGACAGGTTGCACTAAGAAACCAGTCTTTAGCCATTTATAGACAGCTCATTATCCACAACACTGCACAGGACAGCTAGCTGACACTGGTTATGTGTAACTCAGAGAAATTGCAGCTGGATAGACAGTCTGGTCAATGTGAAAGGGGAAGGAATAGGAGGCATTTGAGGGAGGGAGGGGAGATGGGGTCTTTTGTCTCCTACTAAAATATTGTGATCTGTGGGTGAGAAAGGGCCCTGGTCATTAGACAGCAGTGTGAAGACTGGGATTGTAGGAGTTTCATGAGCAGCCTATGACTAATGGGCTTGGTCAATGAGAGCCTGAACCTTATTGTTTGTCCTTTGTGTAAATGACCACAGGCTAAAGCCTGGGTTCATTCCACCAGATCGCCTACGCGCGGGATTGTTAAAACTGGGGAATGTCTTTCATCCTGTCTCTTTTCTCTGTTAATCATTACGAATGATCGGTTCTGTCAGCTCCGTGTTTTCATCTTTTTCAGACCTTCCACATGGAGCACGGTGAATTGATTCAAATTAGTCTCAAATACAGATGCACATCCTCGGAATAAGTCTCCAGTGAGGAATGTTTGTGGGTTTATGCCTGAGAACGTGAAACGTCACGGTGTGACTGAGAGAACTGTGACATGTAGATTAGAAAACAGCATACAGCATACAACACTTTTGATTTATCCCAATCCTTTTGTTTATCCCTCTTCTACTTTGAACACGTTTGTCTGTTAACGTGATTGAACCTATAAAGCAAGTGTCTGGCGCTCTTCCTTCTTAGTATGAGTGTGCTGTATCCCTTTCCCTGCACTAATTCCAATTTAATTGCCAGTTGCCTCAAGGCACTTCAATAACAGTAACAAATGATTTGATTTAGTGGACCTCATCAGACTGCATTTTAAATGCGACACAGCCACCCCACTTGAATTCCAATGAAGTGCTGGCACAGCCCTGTGTTTACTAATGATCCTTTGCTGGAGATGTCTGATTGAATCTGAGTCTGGAGCAATGGGACCATTGCGAGCATTGTAAATGATCCACAACCTGAGCAGACAGAGAAATAAGCACCTCATAATCTGCCATTAAGGCTTCACTCTCCAGGACATGCACATTATTAGCAATGCAATTGATTAACCGATCTCTCACTGTTACATATGAATTTGCATGTGAGACACACACACACACACACACACACACACACACGCACACACACATGCAAAGACACAGGCGCAGACACACACGGCAGATCAAGTGGCGGCTGTATGACAGCCAATAGATCTTCTTCCCCGCAGCCGTCTGACTTAAACTACCCTTCCTGTGTCATCTGTATTCCTCTCCATACTCGGTGCAACAGGAAAGCAGCCCCCAAAGTGATGCCAGGTCACACACAGGATTAAACTGGATTGTGTTTTTTTTTTCCACCGCAGTCCTGCCTTTAATGGCTTGATATCGCTACTTAACATTCAGCGCGGTGCACATAGTGTAGGCATCATTTAGGGTGGTGCTACCGTCAGCCCGCTCTTTGAGCAGAGACACAGAAGCCTTCACAGGATGGAGCTGACTCCTGATGGGGGTATGAGGGGAATAATTACACATCTAACACGCCGGGAAGAAGACGGTGATTGTGTGATTGGCATGCGGTGTATTGTGTTTAAAATTCCTGAAGAAAACAATGACTTTCAGGGTTTAAAAACACAGTGAATGAAGGCTCCAGCTGCAAGTGCCGCAGGGCTTTTAGGAGAGTTAGTTTTGGTAGAGGCACTTGCTCTTTGAAAGAGGCTTTTTTCCCTCAGAGGACTCACACAAAGTTGAAGTGACCCAGTTTCCCCACTTAAGGCCCTGTCTGTGTATGGTACTGAAATAACTGCCTGTGTCTGTGTCTTGTACCTTCTCCAGGGACTGACATGGCGGTGTTCTGTCTGCTGTGTGCAAAACGCTTCCAGACCCAGAAGGCCCTGCAGCAGCACATGGAGGTCCATGCGGGCATGCACAGCTACATCTGCAGCCACTGTGAGCGGCCCTTCCCCAGCCACACAACCCTCAAGAGACACTTGCGCTCCCATACGGGTAAGAGACCGAAACACTGCGAGTCAGACAGAGAATGAGTCAGATTTAATATCAGAATCAGTCTCAGAATCAGAATCAAAATCTGTCAGATTTGGAATTTATTTAGTTTTTCTTCTTTTTTTAACCGGTAAATAAATTTTTTTGAATTGTCTCACCCAGAATCAATATTATTCATGTGTTTATGCATGTGTACATACAATACAGGCAAAATGTATATTCATAATATAGTATTGGACCCACAAAGTGTCTGCTTTGAAGTCCCAAGCCAATTGGCATGTACATTTCCCTGCACCATTTTCTTTCTTTATAAGATGACTCACCTCTTTGATGACAGCACTGTACCGTTATGCCCGGTACATATTTTGAGCAATTTCATCCTGTTTATATTTTGGGTTCTTAGACAGCCTTCGGGCTTCTGCAATTCATGGCTGTCAGTTTTACTGCGGTTCAGCCAAAATGATAGAGGAAACCCAAATAAATATTGAAGGAAAAGCAAATGGAAATGACTTGTCTGCGTGTTCTGCCGAGGATGAGTCTTATTGCCGCAGGAGACGGAGAGATATTTCCTGAAAAGATGTCCCCCTTTCTTCCTTTACCTTAAATAACACTCCCAACTGTCAGGACGGCTCCATGTCTAGACAGGAGAAATACATAATTGATGTGAAGAGACAGAAGTGAAGCGAGTTTTGGCCATAGCTGCGTATCTTGTTTGTATGCCATTCTGCTTGAAAGTAACATTTTGTAAATGTCATCTGCTCGACTGTGGGGTGGGGGTGCTGGGGCAGAGGCAGCCTTGTAATGAGGAGAGCAGTGTATCCTCTGACTTGCCTGTTGCTGTGGACACTGAGATAATGAGGCACACAGGTCACTGGAGATGAGTCAAACTCTCAGCCTAGGAGAGAAATAGATTAACTACAGTATAGAGCGCAGAGCCATGCATGTCCACATGGAAGACTTTTATTAGCTATTAGCAGACAGCCAGGAGGAGTGTTTTTTGAGTCACAACATTAGCGACGTCTGAGCGCACATTAGCACCCGCGCTAATCTGCGCGCAGAGAAACAGCCCTCTGTTACCATTAGGACATTTGCCTTGCAACCGTACAGTATGTACACTAACAACAGACCTACCCCGTTCAGCCTGTGCACAATTACGCTGTAGGCCTCCCAGCAGAAGGGCTCGCCTGTTAACCCACTGCGTGTTTTACACGGCCGCCCTTTTTTTTAATTTATTTATTTTTGTCTCCAAGGTGACCACCCTTTCGAATGCGAGTTCTGCGGGAGCTGCTTCAGAGACGACGGCACGCTCAGGGGCCACAAGCGCATCCACACGGGAGAGAAGCCCTACGAGTGCAACGGCTGCGGCAAGCGGTTCAGCCTGAAGCACCAGCTGGAGACGCACTACCGCGTGCACACAGGTCAGGCCTCATGTCTGGGCACACGTGCGCCGAGAAATGCGCTTTGCAAGGTCATTAGGGCACACGGTAATGTGGGACAATGTCGAGGTGCTAATCGGGATAGGCTAGAGGCTAGAGGCTAGAGGCTAGAAGCTAGAGGCTAGAGGCTAGAGGCTAGAGGTTAGAGGAAAGAGGCTAGAGGCTAGAGGCTAGAGGCTAGAGGCTAGAGGCAAGAGGCTAGAGGCTAGAAGCTAGAGGCTAGAGGCTAGAGGCTAGAGGCTAGAGGAAAGAGGCTAGAGGCTAGAGGCTAGAGGCTAGAGGCTAGAGGCAAGAGGCTAGAGGCTAGAGGCTAGAGGCTAGAGGCAAGAGGCAAGAGGCTAGAGGCTAGAGGCTAGAGGCA
>JAODUG010000005.1:1252386-1271328 GCA_027564795.1 Aphredoderus sayanus | reverse complement strand
TATATATATATATTCTAATATATTAACCACTGAACATACTTAAACAAACAAAATGATTTTTTATCCTCTTTGGATCAGGCCTTATCCGTGTCCATGTTCAGTGGAGTAGCAGATTGAGTAGGAGCAAGTGCTAATGTAATCTCCTCTGTTTAATTAGACTGAGCATAGTGGGCAGCTAAAGCTAACCACATTAGCCACCATCTGGTGGGGAGCAGCTCTGCTCTTAGCCTCCCTCTCTCTACAAGACAAGACACAAACACATACATGACAGCTATTTATTCATCCTGCCATATCCAATACAGACACAACTGCTTACAGTTTGGCTATCAGCTCTTTGCCACACTGAGTTATAAACGTGTTCATTTCAATGGTTCTCAAAAGCTTATTTCGTTTCAATGAAATGTACACTGAATTTCCAAAACATGTGTGGAAGTATTTGATAACTGTATATTAATAAATATAAAAATGTTATGTAAGACATTCTTTCTATAATGTGCTATTGGGTGTGCATCTCTGTCTCAGGTAGGCACATATAAAGGTTCCAGCCATGCTTCAACAATCATTTATTATAGTGCCACATAGTCTACATAAGAGGAATCACATATCAAAATCAATAATCTGGCATTGCCATAACATAACTAAATAAATATGTTAAATACTCTGCAATGTGATATTGCGGAAATAAAACACATCTACAATACCAGATCAATACCTCTGTCTACCAGGAGGGGGCAGCATAGTACCATGGCAGCCTGCCACTGCAGACAGCAACAACAGGGGCCTCAAAACATCCTACAGTACTAACTCAAGGCACAAAGATTCCTAAAATGTAAAAGCATGTCAAATATTTTCTTTTATAATAATGGCAAACTACTGGCAGCAGGCATCACGTTACTGTACATTTAACAGCTTGAAAATATTAACAGTTTTCTGTTATAGTTACCTTTACAAATGTATATGTATTTAAAATTCAAGCGTTAACAATTACAACAACAGATATTTATCTATAACAACTTATCATGACTGTGTGCTTCTTTGAAAAGCACAGAGGCTTCCCAGTGCACAAACAGTACCCTCCTGTCACGCTGTCACTCACACCCCTAACTCTAGCTAACGGTGTGTCCACACCCCAGGGCTAACCCTTGCTAATAGTGTGTCCACACGCCAACCCCATCCCTAACACTGGGGTTGGGGTTATTCCTAACACTAATACTGCGGCTGGGGTGGGTGTTGGAGTGAAGGTTTAGGTTAACCCTAACACTGCAGTTGTGGTTGGGACTGGGGTTGGGGTAAACTCTAACACTTACTCTAGGGTTGGGGTTAACCCTAACCCTAACAATGATATGTGGTTGGGGTTAGGGTTAACCCTAACTCTAACAATGTGGTGGGGTTGGGGTTAACATTAACCCTAACACAGGTTGGGGTTAACCCTAACCCTAACATTAGGGTTGGTGTTATGTTTAACCCTAACCCTAACACTGGGGTTGGGGTTGGGGTTAACCCTAACCCTAACACTAGGGTAGGGGTTAACCCTAAACCTAACATTGAGGTTGGGGTTAACCCTAACCCTAACATTGGGGTTAAGGTTAACCATAACCCTAACATTGGGGTTGTGGTTGGGTTTAACCCTAACGCTTACACTGGGGTTAGGGTTAACCCTAACCCTAACACTAGGGTTGGGGTTAACCCTAAACCTAACATTGAGGTTGGGGTTAACCCTAACCCTAACATTGGGGTTGGGGTTAACGCTAAACCTAACACTGGGGTTGGGGTTAACCCTAACCCTAACATTGGGGTTGAGGTTAACCCTAACCCTAACATTGGGGTTGAGGTTAACCCTAACCCTAACATTGGGGTTGGGGTTAACGCTAAACCTAACACTGGGGTTGAGGTTAACCCTAACCCTAACCCTAACCCTAACACTGGGGTTTGTGCTGGGGTTGGGGTTAACCCTAACCCTAACATTGGGGTTGGGTTTAACGCTAACCCTAACATTGGGGTTGGGTTTGGTGTCAACCCTAACCCTAACATTAGGGTTTGGTTTGGTGTTAACCCTAACCCTAACATTAGGGTTTGGTTTTGTGTTAACCCTAACCCTAACACTGGGGTTGGGGTTAATCCTGACCCTAACATTAGGGTTGGGGTTAACCCTAAAATTAGGGTTGGGGTTAACCCTAACATCAGGGTTGGGGTTAACACTGTGGTTGATGTTAACCCTAGCCCTAACATTAGGGTTGGGGATTGGTGTTAACCCTAACCCTAAAATTAGGGTTGGGTTTGGTATTAACCCTAACCCTAACACTGGGGTTGGGGTTAACCCTAAGCCTAACATTAGAATTGGTTTGGGTTAGGGTAAGGTTAAGTCTACCACTAACACTGGCGCTGGGGTTGGTGTTGGGGTTAACCCTAACCCTAACATTGGGGCTGGGATTGGTGGTGTGTTGAGTTTAACTCTAACTCTAAACCTAGCTAACAGTGTGCACACACCCTCAACCCTAACCCCCAATGCAATGTTCGTTACGATAAAATAATTTTGTCAAGGAAAACCATAACATACGGTCACAAACAGACCTCCTATATTTTGAGACCAGAAAAAATACTAGGTAATGCGTTACCTTTCCTATGTTGAAGGTCGTGTCAGCGGTTGAAAGCTAATATTGTTTTTGTCAAATTCAGCGAATATCTACTCACTGTCCTCTACCTACCCGTTCTGAGTGCGTGCTGACAAAATAATCTACACAGCTTTAACTCTATAGGAACACAAACAAAGTGGTGCATTCCGCACCAGACAACAATGTAGCCTTTGCAAGGCATTTCTAATGTGTGGGGCTGAACGTCTGTAACCTGACAAAACAGATATTATGAAACATTACAATCTATATTACAAAAAAATACTATCAGTCATCCTAAACAGAGATAAGATGTGTTTTCAGAGTGTATTGAGATCTCAGTGTTCAGTGGATCCACAGAAGCCAAAGAGAGTGACCACTGCCAGCTAGCAGGCGGATAAGAGAAAGTGAAAGACACAGGACAGGAAGCTGTTAGCCAGGAATAGAAAGGATATAAGCAGCAATAATATTTAACGCCATTTTAATAAAGATGACACAAATGAAAACAGCTTGTCTCTAGAGAACACATCTCCTGAAATGAGGTGGGTATGATGATGGTGGTGAGTTATTGTGTTAGTCTTCACGCTGTGTCACATTTTGAGTGACAACCTCCATGGGCTTTGCTTGTTAAACACATGGCTGTGTTTGGGCCTGGAACACAAAGCACACAAATGCAGCCCTGAATTAATAGTGTTGACAGCTTTCACTCGGTTTCGTCATGTCCCCTTGGTCTTAATGGATCATCCTCTCCCCGATAGCCACCGTACCAGTGATGTCTCACCGAGCTGCATGGTTGGCAGTTGGCACAGTCCTCACAGTATAGCGCAGCACATTGTTGGGAAAACTGTCAAAAACAAGGCTTCCCTCTCTGCTGTTTGGCCAACTGTGTGGGGATCCAGAGAAAGATGATCTGGCGGTGTTCACAGCCAAGACCGTGGTATAACAGTTTGCTACCAATGAAACACAATCTAGAAGTAACTTCTGTTTTAATGGCAAAATGTAGCATTGAAATATATAATATTAACACAATTTAAAAACATGAATGTGTTATAAAACCATCCTGCAACCCCTGTGGGTGTCTCAAACCACACTTTGAAAACCTAGCTCGTCCAGACACTGAAACTTTCAGTGTCTGGACCAGTGGTTCAGCTTTGGTTTCAGCCAGAAAAGAGCATGCATGCTTAAGAATACATTAAGAACAAAGCTCAGAAAATCCCATTACACAAAGCGCATATATCAAAGAGAATTAGCTCAATATTCATACTTGTCCAGAGATATCTTCACAGTAGTTGTGGACTACATACAACATATTTGGACAACATATGTTGTTGATGCCCAGGTACCTTTGGTCTGCTAGAGAAGAGGCCTCTTGTATGGTAGTGAGTCAGATCATTGTATATAAAATATATAGTTTACAGGCTACTGTAGGAATAAAAATAGCAATCCTAACTAACTTTAATGTTTTAATGACAACACATTTGATTAAATAATGTTGGCTTAATGTAACTGATGGTGAATTTCTCTGATAACTAATCAATGGCAATATATATCTTTTCACCACAAGAGGGAGACATCTAATCACAGGCTACTAAACATCGAATTCAAATTACTTAGGCTTTTTGCCTAAGTAATTTGAATTCTATTTGAATTCTATTTCTCTTTTTGCACATGAAATGCTCAGTACTCTTTACCATGTCCCATATTATTTCAATGCTAATTGGTCTTTTTGATCATTCTCTGTGACAGCCGCTGGATGGGTCAAATAGATCCTAGATTTCATATGTTTTCGATCATCGAGGTAGAATATTAATCTTGGCTTTTAGTCTCATCACCTGATTTCTGCCATATTATATGTCAGGAAGATGTACTCTCATGTCAAAGATAATTTTAACTGAAGAACATTTTAATTAGGAAAATTAAATACTTTCTCTATTTTCCCCAGTTTGAATGTACTGTAGTTCCAAATTTGCTAACCTTATAAAAATATCTATCTTTTTACACGGTTTAATTATTATCCTTAAAATGACTTCTAATGAATTTGCAATAATTTGCAAGTTACCGGTAATATAATAGCAAACATATTTTTAAACACCAATTACAAAGTTATTCAGCCTACTACAAAGAAGGAAAATGGATAAATAAGCAGTCCCACCTGTCAACGGATAGAGGAACACTGTTCATTTAGTTTTGGACTGTCATGCTGAGAGATGATTCCTCCAGAATTCATATTACCTGGATTGACATGATATGAGGCTTTTCAGCAATCCCTAATTATGACCTTTGCTCACAGCGTACCGGTCTGTCAGGTAATAAGGTTCTTAGGTGGAACGCACAATCTTTTGGCACGGGCAGAGGTGTTCCCTAGCAACACCCTGATTTATCAATGGCTGGCCTGCAGGTATCTCTGGAGATGCACCCCCCTTACAAAGACCTGGTTCAGTGTACCTCCATAGGCCCCGTGAGCCCCTTGGACAAACAACAGCTTCATTCTCTGCACCACTGCTGACCTCATTGTCTCTTTGTGAAGGGAAAATCCAGAGTTGCATTCTGTTAAATGGCAATGAGTCCACCAGCTGCACGCAGAGTACCCCATCTACCTTCAAGCCTACAGATGAACATTAAACAACCCCTCTTCTCTCCGGATTATACGCTATGAGAAGATGGTAAGTTCCTCGACACGACCTCTCTGTCCACAGCACGCTCTACCAAACTAAAATTGCCTGTGTTATGTATGGGAAATGACGTACAGCTTTCTAACTGTCATCTGAAATGGTCATGCATCTATGCTGACAGGGCATGTTTACAGGCCTACTGTACAAATAACTCAGTTAGTCACATATTTTGTACTTTAAGTTGTTTAATTTTCTTTTCATTACTGTGTATTAAATGTACCATTCGTATATTATCACAAAAGTGTAACAAGAAATGTGACACTGCTGTAGTTACTGTACAGTGCTAACCAACTGCTGCTGGTTATACAGTAGAGACACAATAGTATCTGAAATGACATGCTTAGACACTGTAGTGCTATTAACACATGGGCCCAGATGGCATTTAAGGGACTATAATTCCATAATGGCAGGTCTGTGTTGCACATTGACAAACTATTTTTATAATTACGATTAACATTGTATGGCAACAGTGATTGCTTCAAACAACAGTGGCTCAACAGTGATTCAATAAACAAAAAGTTAATATTTTTCATTATACACCTGTAGCTCTGACACCAATACATTCATAGTGGTCACTAATGTACACATCTTGGCTTATAGAATAGAGGCTGACACTTATTGACTGTACTGTATCTTGTAAACATTGTGGTCAAATGCTTCTTTTCTCAAAGAGCCTGCTGTAGCTTGCCAAATCAAATGGTACCAGCCAGAATATGATGGAGGTTTAATGGACCCATGTCATCTTTTCAGAGTCATGATGGAGACATATTATCAGTGATTGAGAACCCTGTAGCTGTCAGTCATTCGTTTCACACAGAGAAACCTGGGGAGGCCAGGGAAGTCAATCACTGCCATGCTTGGCTAAAAGGGATTAATTCTAAAAGACACGGTAAGCTCCAGGACTAATGGGTCTCAAACCACAAAATACACACCAACCACCAAATAAATGAAACCATTAGAGTCAGTCAAACACATTCTTGAAGTGTGTCAACAAGAATAGCCTACATACATCATATTGTATATAGTCGATTGTACAGTGATCGGTATCCGTTTCTGTCACCTGACCGCAGACAGTCAATGTGTGCTAAGCTGAGCTACAGTGTATCTATGAGATGGCATACTTAGAGGATGGTCATGCTAGTTCCTTGCCAGTATCTCAACTGCATCAGCTGACATTCAACATTCTCCCTGGCCTGTGCCTGGGATCAGATAGCGTACATATTCAGTCTCTGTTATGGCCTTAGCTCACAGGCTGGGGAGGTTGCTGGCAGCTGCGTGTACTGTTGGACTCCTGGGGGGCCTGGCGGTGGGTGTCTGGTTTCTAGGTAAGGCATTCTGCTGAGGAAATCATACAGGCTTCACCGTAGGAATCCGGTTTTGTCGCTTTTTTCTTGAGCACACTTATAGGTAAATCCTCTGATAGCTTCAAGCTTCTGGTTTTTTTCTTTTTAATATGTGCTAAGGTACACTTTATTGACCCCTGTGGGAAGTTAGTTCTATTTTAAATTCAAATTTATAAGAGAAGTGCTCTTATATTCATCTTCAGATTTAAGAGCAGTGCTCTTACATTTGAAGATGAATGACTAAAACACATTATTTTTAAAGAGAAGGACAAAATGTCAAACTATAATGTAGAGGGAAATGGACAAAATTATTTTCATTCTATACAGTATGTGTATATGTCAGTGACTACATTAAAACTATCACAAAAGCAGTGTATATTTAATTTACATTTATTTTATTAATATATTATTTCAGTAGTTTCTCACCATATATTTGAGACTGCTATGTGTATTTATTTTATTAATACATTATTTCAGTAGTTTATCGCCATATGTTTGAGACTGCTATGTGCCAAACATGTCTTTCCTTTCTGAGAATACTGCATGTTTAAATGTACATCAGAATAATTTCTGTACATCCTGTCCACATATAGTTAGACTTCTGCTGAGGCCATCTTCATCCCAAACACCAACGGGGCTGGAAGACACCAAGGAAACGTCCTTCTGCAATGTGACTGAAGACATTTCTGTCTCTGACCCCAGGAAAGGTCTGTGTGGCCTTTACTTTTTTAGGTGTCATTTTAAGCATTAATCTGTCTGACTAGTTGTGTATGAACCATATAATAGTGTATGTTCTATAAAATAATGTATAGTTCACAACAAAGGGAGAGATTTATTAAATGTTGATTATGTTATTCAATAAATTTTCAGTATTACTATTCAGTCCATTTTCAATATACTATTAATTGACTATTCAGTCCCTTTCACCACACTATTATTCTTTTTGCCTATAGAGCACTATGTGTGCTGCAGTTTAAAAGGACATTAATCATCCATTCTTGCCGATGACATTTGAAAAACATCTGTTGCACAAAAGAGTTGGCAGATGTGTTTCCAACGTCGATGGCGAGCTGGGGCGGATATGTGGGGCTGTGTGGGGGGAGGGGTCCCGCGTGGAGAGCGGAGGCTTTTACAAGACACACTTAAACCCAATGGACTCTAGCATGCGTCCCAGTGTCCTTTAACCTGAGTAGCTTGTTGCTCACTGTTGGCTGAGCTTGTCCATGGAGGGATTTTCAATCAATCAGGTTCAGTGTTTTACAGGATCAGTCCAGAGAACTCCCTCCTGGAGATCCAGCTGGAGAAGGTCTCCACCTGGCTGCCTGTGTGCTATGAGCGGTGGAACTCGTCCCTGGGAACACTGGTGTGCCGCCACCTGGGCTATCTGAGGTTGTCTTGATCAGCCGCCAACACCTTGCAATGGCTGTGAAACCAGTCACATGCTTGCTATATAACCTCTGACTTCATCTTGTGGCTGAGTCTCCCCAATTCATACGGCCAATTCTTACCAATTCATGCTTATTTATGGCCTGTTAATACCTCATTTACAAGTCATAGTCACACCCCATGACTAAATTATTTACATACTAAATCCTGCTTATTTTGTTTGTCACTTCTCCCCAGATTGACCAAGCATAAAGGAGTGAATCTTACTGATATTGGCCCAAACTACACCGATGGCTTTATACAAATTACCTCAGAACACAAGAACAGTCTGGAAAATATATGGCAATACAGGTATTGTAGGGTATATTAACTAATGACAATATACAATACTAACAACTAGAAAAACTGTGTCACTAATACACTAGTCACGCATCATTCGTTTACTCATTTATTTTCATTTAGGGGGAGCTGTAGCACAGGCAAGGTTATAGCTTTGAAATGTTTTGGTAAGTAAGTTTTACTTTACTTTTCTGTTTGACTTTCCTTCTAAGCTTTGAAATTGTCCCATTTATTCTCGGGAAGACACTGAATTTTGTGGCAGACAGAGCAAATGATCACACAGGCTGTAAAGCTGTTTCAGTAATCCATTTTAATCTCCAATCCATTTCCATTTTAATTAATCTCTGTAGAATGTGGAACACGAGCAAAGTTGCCCAGGATAATAGGAGGGGTAGAAGCCACTTTGGGGCGGTGGCCCTGGCAAGTTAGTCTCTATTACAGCAACCGTCACACCTGCGGAGGCTCCATCATCACCAGCCAATGGGTGGTTACAGCGGCCCATTGTGTGCACAAGTAAGATCTCGCGGGTACTAAAGGTCAGAGGTTATTAACAGAATAATATCTCATTAAACAGGTGAATTGCGGTGGGGTTCTTCCTGGTAATTGGATTTTCTTTCTACTTCCTCCTCAAATGTCAGCTACAGGCTACCTCAGGTGTCCAGCTGGGTGGTGTATGCTGGCATTGTGACGCGCAGCTCGACTAAAATGTCTCAGTACACCGGCTATGCCGTGGAGAAGATTATCTATAACAAGAACTACAACCATAGGAGCCATGACAGTGACATAGCCCTAATGAAGCTACGCACCCCACTGAATTTTTCAGGTGCTTCAACAAACCCATTGGCATATATTGTGCAGATATAAAAAAACACTCCAGAAAATCCTCACTAGAATGATTATTGAAGAGTAAAGAATGATGCTTGGAGAGTAACTTTTGATTTTTCCGTCGAAAGTCGAAAATATTTCATTGGTCTGATTAAGTTTTGGTTAATGATGCAAGTTCAATTCTTAACAAATGTGTGACTAAATCACAAAGATACATCTTTGTTTATGTGGGGTTAGTCTCTCATGAGTAAGTGGAAGAAGGGCCCTGGTAGATGGACTAGGGTATGAGAGTGTCGCTCCCCACAGCCATGCTTTGTTTAAATCTTGTAGATGGATGCACATCTGCTAGAACAAGGGGTTCAGTTCATCTTTAACGGTACACTACTGCATAACGATATATAACAGCAGTGCCCTCAGAACCCCCCAAACACTCCTGTGCACATGGCTATAGGGGAGGGGTAGAGAAGAGGCGAGCCTATATGAGCGCTGTGCATAAGAGAGTTTACCTGTAGGCATTTTCCAATCAGTTTGTACATTCTTGGTTAGAGTAACCATTGGCACATTTGTCAAATTTGTAAACATTTGCCATTCCAGACACCATCAGGCCTGTGTGTCTCCCAAGGTATGACTATGATCATCCAGGAGGGAGTCAGTGCTGGGTCTCTGGATGGGGCTACACACAGCCTGACAATGGTGAGGTGTAAAGCACTTGCACTGCAGTAGAAATATTAGACTGTATGCGGTACGCACACACACACCCACACGTGAACACATGCACTTGAGAGTGTACTGTGTATGTGTGCCGACACTGCAGTCTTATTGATGATTCTTTCCTTCTTTTACTTCTTGATCAGTACAAATCCCAGATACCCTGAAGGAGGCACTGGTGCCATTAGTAAGCACTAAGAAATGCAACAGCTCCTGCATGTACAATGGAGAGATCACTTCACGAATGCTCTGTGCTGGGTACACGGAAGGAAAGGTGGATGCATGCCAGGTCTGTCAGATGCTACAGTAGACGTGTTGCTAGCAGATACATTTTAATAGCCCTATAATGTGTACATTTTTTACCTTTATTTAACCAGGAAATACATTTAGATGGATCCATCCATGGAGACCCGGATAAGATAACAGGATACCAGTGTAGACATCAAATAACAATCATGAATAATTGAACATTGTAATCTGTGGCTTTGTTTAACCTTTATTATACAAATCCCATATAATCTCAGAAACATGTACAGTACTATGTTGGTCTGTATATCTACAGCTCCTTAAATCATGTCTGTTGTTCCAGATACTGTAACTACAGCTAAAGGCGCTCTAGATGATATTTTATTCATTAAAAGGTATATTGCGGTATATATACACTTGTTGTCAAATTCACCAAATATCTCCCTGAGGTCTGTTAGATTGCCATTCTCTGTGTGTTCTGAAAAAACAATCCGGTAATTCTACACAGTCCTGGCTCCATTAATAGGAACACAAACAAAGTGGTGCAGACCACAAACAACAATACCCTAGCCATCACAATACATTTGCAGTATGTGGGGAGCAGCCTATGAAGCCTACATTTATAGGGAGAGGTGTTTTTGTTTTGATCTAGTTCAAATACCAACAAGATTTTTCCAGAATGACTGACTATACCTTTAATATAAGAACATGTATGTTGTTAGGTACACATACAGTACAGCTCCTATAAGAACATGTATGTTGTTAGGTACACATACAGCTCCTATAAGAACATGTATGTTGTTAGGTACACCTACAGTACAGCTCCTATAAGAACATGTATGTTGTTACGTACACATACAGCTCCATAAGAACATGTATGTTGTTAGGTACACCTACAGCTCCTTTAAGAACATGCATGTTGTTCCCTGTGCCCACAATGCAGTACATTTGCCTTTATATGGCCCATGCTACCTTTGTCTGTTGCCAGGGGGACAGCGGGGGTCCTCTGGTGTGCCAGGACGACACATGGAGGCTTGTGGGTGTGGTGAGCTGGGGGACTGGCTGTGCTGAACCTAACCATCCTGGGGTTTACACCAAAGTGGCCGAGTTCCTGGGATGGATATACGAAATGATTGAGGTGCACTTTGTGAGCCACTGCAATACGTTGCCATCGCCAGGGTTGGGGAGTAACATGTGCATGTAACATTTTGTCATAACTAATCATTACATTACCAGTTAAACTACTCTAATCAGATTACTGGTATTTAAAAAAAAACAACATTATGAGTACTTCTAGGATTAATTTCACATGGGATGTTATAAAAAATACTAGGGTATTCGCTTATTAACCTTTCATTAACTTCAGTCAGTATCTGAAATCCTACTTTAATCTGATCCCCTGACGATCACAAAAATACCCAACGGGGTAATTTGCTTTGCATGGCATTTCAAAGAACAATATTTACAAGTAAAGTAATCCAAACATAATGGAAAGTAATTAGATGATGTTACTAAATGTAGGTAATCCAAAATTACATTACTGATTATAAGTTTAGTATCTTAACTACAGTAGTAGTTACCATGTAAATGTAATTCATTAAATGTAATTAATTAATTACAATTTTAGATTTAATCCACCCAACCCTGGCTATTGCTGTCATTACTGGATTTATATTGTTTTGCACCTTTGTTTTGAAAGTTGGCAATAATTATTATTTTATTTTTTTGCAGAATTACTAGGGCTGATTAGGAGAATGATAAATAATCATAAATGGACAATACAAACAAAATATGGATGCTGCTGATAATTCTGGTTTGAAAAATCATTCGTCAAATCATGTTTTTACTATAAATGTACAGTATATAATATGCCTACTCTGCCACACATAAATAACATTGTGTTTAACGTTATATCTGTCATGTACTGAGAATAAATGCATTTAATAAACCATGGTCCAAAAGAAAAGGAGCTGGCCTATTTTTCTTTCACCACCAGGTGGCCCTTGTAACACTGAACACATCACCACGGTCTCTGTGGCAACAGAGCAGAAACAAAAGTCCATCTAGTGAAAAGGAGGTCACTGCAAACTACGATGCAATTTCTCTTTCAGGAACTTTACAATATATTGCTAACGTATTAGCTGCAACGAACGTTGATTTGCTAAAAATGCACAGCAGTAGTCGTGAGGTTTTGCGGAAGATTGATCAAGTTTGGTCAGTATTGGATGATCTTGCTCAGAATGATCCCAACGCTTACAAGAAGTTCATTGAAAATCAGATGGAAGGAGAAAACCTCGAACCTCTACTGGTGTTTTTTAACTGTTTACGCACTGAAATAATGGTAGGAAAGTTCAGGCTAACAAGTATTGTAACAGTACAGTAACATTACCTAGTGTTCTTTTCTTTCAGTATGACATCATGGTACTCTACCGGTAACGGTAACTAGTAGATTTGTGTTTACTTGCCTGTCCTAAATCTCACTGATACATGATGAAACAGATAAATAAAACAAACACAGATACATGTCAATCAGCAGCTGTAGACATATGTTGTATATGTTGCAGCGTTATAATACCATACAGGCCTATTGACATAAAAACACAGGTCAGATGTATGCACACGGTAGACTGTGGTAGGCTTCAGTACTGTACTGTACTGTATGGCTCTGTAGTAGCTACTGTACTACTGTAATGTTGGAAGCTTGACAGTTTGACAGGTCAAACGCCAATTGTACATGTCTGTAACAGGGACCAAAGAAAGGCTTGCTATGTATCAACATATACGGCAGTAAAAGAATACTTGCGCCTCCTCTTCCTGGAAAACCAATACCAATGTTTGCAGGCATACTGGAAGTGCACAAAGATAAAGATGGAGGTAAAATGTAAAACATATGGCCTCATTATGAAACCAATTCAAAAGGCAATTATTTACGTAAACAGTGACGCTTAACAGCAGTTCTTACGGTTTGTTTTCACGCAGATGAATGCCATGTCTTGGATGTGGCGGTAAGCCCCACAGTGCTACATGAGGCTAGGCAAGACGCCAGAGATATGGAGCACTTGCATCGGCTGGTGCTGCGCTTTGCCCAACAGCAATGTGGGCTGAAGTTATCCCAGCAGTACACTGCCACTAATAGTGGCCTGCAGGCTAACCTGGAGGATGTGTATCGCCGCATTGGGTTTCAGCAACACCGTAGCAGGCCTTCTGTTAGCACCACAAAGCCTGAATCAGGTAGACAACTATACAACTGTACTGCACAGTTACTTGTTACATAGGGCTTTGATGTTTGAAAGTTTATACACACTGGGCCCAGAACCCCAAATGTATGCACCAGCTCACTATGATGTTTGAAACACAGCTGTGAACAGGTGGGTGGCTCTAGGTAGAGAATGGTGAATCATGTGAGTTGTAGGGGATGGGATAGGACATCAAAACAAGGGCATATCCAGACATAGATTGAGGAGTACACCTAAGAAATGCCATGGCTTAATGTGTTTATGATCATTTGGTAATATACATTATGCCATCAAAAAACGGTATATTATTCTAATCTAACTAATAACATTGTTTGTTTCTAGTCCTTGTGACTCCAGCTGCCCTCCTAAAGCAGATCTCGTCTCCTCGCTTGGAGGAAAGTCAGGGAGCGGTCACTGTCGGGGCTGTGGAGCAGAAGAGCAACACCAGGATCCAGGTTCTCTCCAGCACGTTCACACCCACACCACCACAGAAGCCAGAGCACCAGCTCACAGTGAACCCCGGCGCTGGCGTGGAACTGACGGTGGTTCTACCAAAGGTCCGTTCCGTCTCTGAGTGTCAGCTCAGCATCTCTCAGGTCAGTGGTTTACACTTCACTGGTCCTTTCACTCTGTATAAGTCTCTTAGTGTCTTCACAGTCTCAGCCTCTTCCGTTCAGTACACACAGCATAGATTAGGCTGATACATATACAGTGGGCTACATTTGCTGATTATCAATGCTTTAATTACGAATGTAATCTTTTAATCAGTATAGCATAGTAATTTAACAGATTTTTACATGCAAACACCTAGACTCAGAATAAGGTCAAACTGACCCAACGCACTAGCTCTTTGTGTTCCTTTGTGGAAGGCGCTAAACCTAATTCTACAGCTTACACACACACATGATGTGCACTGCTGGCACAACAAGGTGTGTGTTTGTAACCCGAGGACAACAGGAGGGTTAAAAGGCACGATAAAACAAACAAATACATAAAGAAATAAAGAAATATATACACACAGCGCTGACACCAAAGAGAGTAACACAATTTGACACAATCTTCTGGCATCGCAAGATTGAAACAGAAGGGTGACAGGAGGGTTAACATCTGATTTTGTCATGGAGTTATGTAGTTGGTTGTCATGCATCACTCCTGGAAAATAGACAAGTCTTGATGCAGTTGGCCAAGGCTGTGTCTCAGACTTTACTGGCTGGCTCTGTGAGACTAGTGGTTTACAATACACTGGTCCTTTTTCTGTGTATTAGTCAGTTTCTTCATGGCAGGGTTGCGTTTATTACATGTTTCTTTGGTTGCGGTTGTGTTTTGTGACCTGGAAATGTTTTTCTCCAGGAGGATGTCTTATTAGTAGTAGAGGATCTGTACCATCTACTATTGGAGCTTCCTATACCTGTAAATGAAGACAGCGCTACTGCCATCTTCAGCAAGAAGACTCGTATGCTCACTTTGACAGTGGCAGCACTGTGAATGTGTTTTTAGGCCAGTGACATCATAATTGAATGAACGATGATAAAACAGAGAATTATGAACTGGACTGCTCATTAAACAGTACTAATACAGAAATCCTTTTATTAGATTGTTTCTAGAAAGGTTTGTGCCATAGGATGGTGTTGGGAGTATGCTGGGCGGTTTTGATTTTCTTACATTTTGTTCTAATATTATTTACTGTAAACTTATTGGGGTTCCTAAAATGATCTGTTGACAATAAGAGGTTTTGAGGCTTAGCTTGAGCATCTTCAAAATAAATCCATAGTTTTTTCTTCACATACTTTACATTTGAATGTAATGCAGGTAGACCATGTGTATGTAATGTAATACAAAATATAGGAAATTAAACCCTTCCTGTCAGGGAGACGTGAGACTTTTATTCCTGTCGGATTGTTTTGCTCATATAAAATCTGTTATGACATAATACTGTTTAGAAAATGTTTTGTGGAATTATGCATTTCTGTGAAACATCAAATGAGGACTTGTGTGGTTAACTGGCATTATTGAAACTCACGATGTTTTGTTTGTTTTGTGTTGATTTCAATCCTAAAAAGTAATAGACTCCAAAGGGGCAAAAATCTGCTTGTTTTTATGAAAGTGAACAGAGATTGAATGGTGTGCTGCTACTGTTTAATCTCATTACTGGGTTTCCACTAGCCTGGTGTAACCAGACCCAAAATGTACTTTGTGAATAGGGTCTGGACCTGGACATGCTCCATTTACCATGTGTTGGGCGTACTTACACCTCTGGTTAATTTTGAAACTATTGGTGAGCCTTTAACCAATCAGCATTGCTATAACATAACATGACCAAGGCTTCACCAAGTAATTATTTCACATGATCCTGTGTATTACTTAGAGAGCAATTGACCAACAATTATTCACACAATAATTCACATTTATTAATTCAGCTAAATTGATGCATCACAACAAGATCAATGTTTGGCACTTTACAACTTGTGGCATGAAAAATGTTGGCGAGGCAAAAAATTCAATAACACTAATTTAGTAACACTAGATGCGGCTAATGAGTGCACAGCTGTGAAGGTTGTATTTGGAAAAGGAAATCACCAGGTTATTTATTCAATATTTATCTACATTCACAATAAACAAGCTGCAAAAACATATTTTTTGCCTTTAGAAACATTTAAATAGAAACATTAGCGTACACATACTGTAAACAGTACTGGCCAATATTCAGTTCCCTGTAAGAAAATTGTACCAAATGTCAAATTGTGTATATGAATCAATGAAGATAAAAGATGGCTCATATTGATGTAACATGTAGTGTTTCTTGGTCCTGGTTGTGAAATGAATTTTTAGATAACAAGAGTTTTCACTGGCATTCTACTCGAGTGGTCGTTGTTGAGGTTTGTGGGTTTTTGTTTGTACAAATCTTTTCTACCGCCTCTCTCCATGGTCCTCTTCTACCCATGCTACAATCTTTCCTTCCCAGCCGGGCACAACTGCTCCATCCTGGAATACCTGATGCGTCCGAGCGAAGAGGAAAATATATATTTATATACTGTAACCTACCATGGGACTACTATAGGCCCTAGGTTTGTATAATGTATAATTTGCTAACTAATGAGATGGCAAATAAGTAATATTTGAAATTTATACCAATATTGAATCCGTATTTGGTCCCGGATGAACTGTCCCTCGTGATAAAAATGGCAGTGTTAGAATACAGACTGTATGTTATATTTATACTCTTACCTCCTCTTTGACTGTACCAAACTCTGGGTCAAGTGCTTTGAAGTGGTATCTGTAACTGCCTTGTCTGTCCACAGCAGCCTTGAAGTCTCGCAGTGTCACCTCCCCCAGCCTATAATTATTACTTACAATACGTTACATGGGAGTGGACAAACACACACAAACACAGCCCAAATGCCCAAACATACCCTGAGTCAAATACACACTTATAGAAATAGCGAACTTTTGTTCAGCCCTCATCTGAAAAAGTTAGGCATCACTATATTTCTTGCTCAACACTCATTGTGCATTTATGTTAAGGTATTTACATTGAGGGTTGAGAAAACATTGCTTTAAGACTACATACTGTATGAAGAATCCATAGTCACACTATGCTATAATCATGCCAGCACAATTATAGGCTATCTATACACACAAAAGCTACACTGAAGCCACAAGCCACACTGCTATACAACTTCAGTACTTAATATAGTACCTCTTTGGGATGTTAATCAAAAATGGCGTGAGTGAGCGGTCTGTGAAGTAGAGCACTTTAGTTGACACAGTGGAGTCCAACCCGGGGCTACTGTGAGAGTGTGCTATCTCTGGACACAAATAAGAAACGTGTGTAAAACACAAGTTCTCCCGGGTTAAAAAGTGTACTTCGGACGCACAGTATGACTATAAATAGCAGAGGAATGTGGCTTACTTGAGCTTGGTGGCCATGAGTCCCGATCGGTCGGGTTGGCTCTACGCCCAGGCGATTTGAATTCCTCCTAGAAGGGGGGAAGGGATAATCTGAAATGAATTCATCATCCATGATGCCTTGCTGATGTGTTCGTCCGTCAGTCACATCACCAGTTACGTTGATATGGTGCGTAGATATACTGTGCACGGTGTATGTGTGTGTGTGTGTGCGTGCGTGATGTTGGACCCACCGCACGGTCTTGTCTGAGCTGGCTGCCCTGTGTGTGCATGCGGTCCATGAGGCTGGCCACGCCCTGCTCCAGGGTGTCCAGCGTGTGGTGCTGTGGGTCGTGGCCAGAGAAGCTGTCCCTCAAACTACGCAGGGCTTCCCTCACCAGCTGCAGCTCCGCCCCCTGATGGTCACAGCCAGTAAGGACACTGAAGCTGCTTAACGAGTGCTCATGCAATGCCAGAAATATGCAGAACAGTATGCAGTATTTAAAAGGTTTGTGTGTGAGAATTAAAGATATAGTCAGTCATTCTGGGGAAAGCTCTCCCTTCAATGCCATAGGGTGTTCCCTCAGAAGCTCGGCCCCACACATTGGAAAACACAGCTGGGATATTGCTGCGTGGTGCACTACACCACTTTGTTTACGGAGCCAGCGCTGTGTAGAAACACCAGATTAATTGTTCAGCATGCACATAGAACAGGCAGCTAGTGGACTGAGTAGACTCAGTTGTATTTGACAAAAAGTGAATTAGCCTCTAATCGCGGACTATACCTTTAATCCCGTGGTTGAAGTCAGCATTACATGTGCTGTCTTCCTTTGAGAGCACACACCTGTGACACAAGTGCTGATAGGCTGACACTTCCCTCTACTCCTCCTCCTACAGCTATGCTAGGCTTCCACAGCCAGGGGCATAGTAAACTCATGGTGTGCTTCAACACAGTAGTGTACATGCAGCCGCGGAAATAATTAAGACACCACTTATTGTTATACCATTTATTGTTATAAATATACTGTACTGTAAATCTAAAAATAATAACAGAAGTAGAAATATTCTATAAATATTCATCTAAAAGGACATATATTACATGTAAAAACACAGTAACAATCTGAGACAATGCTGCAGTGGTGTCTTACTTTTTTCCCGCGGCTGTATAATGCTATGTTGACATGCACCTGTATATGCCGGACCTCATACGTAGTGTGTAAATAGAATGCTAAAATACATCATTAAACCATGTTATTCTGTACCTTCAGTTGGAACAAAATACTGGTGTGTGTGTGTGTGCGGACATACCGGTGGAGACACGGGTGCAACCGATCTACCGTAATTACTGTTTTCATTCCTGAAGGACTGTCAAAGAGAAAATGTGATTATGTCTGGCATACTATTATAAAGTTGTACTGCGATAGACTAGCGCTGGGAACACTGGAGACCTACCCGCACGCGGCTGACTTCATGTGTTTTGTGCTGAGTATCTTCATACTTCTGATGCTTACGTGGCTGTGCTTTCTTCTGCTGTAACATTAAACAATCTCCAGTCACCTGATACAGTAGGTAGGTCTATAGTCACCTGATTGTACACACTGTATACAGCAGGTAGATCTATAGTCACCTGATTGTACACACTGTATACAGCAGGTAGATCTATAGTCACCTGATTGTACACACTGTATACAGC
>JAODUG010000005.1:1203169-1217054 GCA_027564795.1 Aphredoderus sayanus | reverse complement strand
GCACAACAAGGTGTGAGTTTGAAACCCGAGGACAACAGGAGGGTTAAAAGGCACATAAAACAACATAAATACATAAAGAAATTATTAATAAAAGAAATAAATACACACAGCAATGACAATTGAAAAACACACAAATCATACACAATCAGATAGCGCCGCCGTATGGCCAAATACGAGGGTTAAAACGAGGGTTAAAACTTCTAGTCTACACCCATTAGAATCCAAAACTGTAAATAAGCAATGGAGCATTTCCAGACCCTATTGACCAAGTAAGTATTTAGTCTGGTTAAATTACAGCATAATTTAACATAGTGAAATAATCAAGCCATGGTAGTTATGTTATGGCAAAACCAAATAACAAGGAATTTAGAGGTCTTGTACAAGCCAACAGGTGGACTTGTGAGAGCAAATCAAGTGGAAGTAGAATGCAAAATAGCCCAGTTTAAATACAGAGCATGAATGTCCCTGCTGAGCTAAAGCAGCAGACTGGACATAGAGTGTAATGAGCTGAGGAATTACATTGTAAAGAAGCCACTTATAAGGGAATTAGGGATATCTTTCAGAATTAACAAGTATACTGCCACCACCCTCAAAACAAAAACAGCAACCATTGTTTTCTCATTATCATCTTCCGTAGAGAATGTAGGAATTACAATATTGTTTTGGCACCTGTTACTATCAAGTTAACACCAATCCTTCTTAAAGAAAATCAAAAAGGATATATAGATAAGCAAGAAAATCTAAATAGCAATGTACATCTAAGTATAAGGTGGAAGGAAGTGAGAGATCAGGTTGGGGAAATGTGCGGGTGTGTGGATGAGATATGAACATGTAAACGAGGACTAAGATGTCACACATAAACAAGCTATTACGGGCTCACAGAGGACAGCCATCCATCACACGTTACCTTGCTGCTGGAACAGGAGCATGGTTTGCGGGGAAGTGTGGACAGGGAGCGAGTGAGTCCGTTGCACAGAGCTGCGACTCTGACTTGGCATGCTGTTGCTGCCCCCGGGGTTGGCAAACCACAGGCTCTACAAGTGAAAACACCAGGGCTCATTAAACGCGTGCCATTCAACTTCAAGGGCTGACGTTTGTCGTTACTGTTTTCCAACATGTCTTGAGAACGAAACTCTTAAAAGGCTGTGACAACAAATCATGCCCAGACTAAGTCCTTGTAAAGCCTTGGCAGTATAGATCCAACTGCCATGGCCTCCTGTCTATTTGCTTGTTTTTCCTGTCCGTTTTGTAAGTAGCATATTGACTTATTGTGCACATTATTATGGATCAATGCTGAAACACAGAATGAGTTAGAGCGAACAGACAGGGATTTATATTTTAGAACAAGATATAGAAATTGTTATTTTCATTTTAGAGGACATTCTATGGGCAGCATTTAAGCTAAGAGAGCTAACAACCACATATACATTCAACTCTCATCACATTATTTATTATATTAGTGGCATTCAGAATCAAAATGTGCTTGAGCCCATGACCTGGTGCTGGAACACAAGCAGTAGAGGTAAAAGTGTAATACTAGTGACCAATAAAGACAGATCTAGGACACAGTATTCCATTTTGAAAATTCAGCAAAAAGGCTACTAAAAACACTGCAGGTGCTTTCAAAAATTAACTGTGAATTCATGAGAAACAGCCCATACCACAAATGACAGGTAGGTGAATGTAGAACACTTACTTGTCTTCCTTGGCCAGTCAATGCAGGATTAGTGAGGGCATGGCGGGGAGAAGCACACCCAATACTGCCCGGGCTCAAGAGGCCCATACGGCCAGCTGGGAGGCCACGGGGTGCCAAGGGGAACTGCCGCTGGCCACGCCTCACCAGACCTCCACTCACAGAGCCTGCTGTGGGGAGGGAGTTGGATCCATACGCCCAGCTGCAGTAATGGGAAGGACACCACAAGACTCATTACAGTAGTACCAAAGATAGCAGAATATAACAAAGCAACGTAACAATTCAGGTCTATGCAGAAAAGGCAATAACAGGGTTTACAGGTGTTTGGCAAGAAACTCCAGCCCGTCAACATTTTATGGCTCGGGAGACGAGCGAAGGCAGGTAGTAAGTTTATGAAGCACTTGATTTGATATGCAGCAGAGCTTTCCGTGAGAGGCGCATGCATTTTAAATGTCAAAATTGCAGTCAATCATGTTCATTTATTGTGGGATGAATCGAGATCCATATTCAAGTAATTGTGCAGCCGTGGCTTCTTGTCTGCATAAAGGGCAGACCTTCTATATAACTATAAGTGTGCAAGTCCTCCCTCCCCCTTCC
Organism: Aphredoderus sayanus; assembly: GCA_027564795.1. Classification (NCBI taxonomy): domain Eukaryota; kingdom Metazoa; phylum Chordata; class Actinopteri; order Percopsiformes; family Aphredoderidae; genus Aphredoderus; species Aphredoderus sayanus. Next base: position 1,214,764 of record JAODUG010000005.1, on the reverse strand, counting down.
AAAATTCGAACGCAGAAGTCGGCGTACATATCCGCCTCTCACTTTGCTCTAGTCTCTCTGGTGATGTATCATGTTGTTAAGAATGTCAGTGTAGGAGAGTGTTTCTTTCGACTGCTGGGATATCTCACAGAGAGCCAACAATGCCCCACCCTTTCTGTCTGTACACAGGCATGTCCAGCATAGCTTTCCGCGGGAATAGGCGGAGCAGCTTCAGGACCTGCTGCTTCCAAGAAACCAGCCTTTTGCGTTGGGTCTCCGTGAAAGCCTGACACAGAAAGATAACAGATAATATTTCAAAACAGCATTGCACAATTACAAATTCCACACAGCTTTCTCCCAATATGCCATTATACAGGAAAGGCAGACATTGTACCAGTGAAGCTGCAGTTGCACCTATTATGTTCTAACGCCATACACTCGGGCAAAAGTAAAACCACAATTGAATGTGAACGTTTTTCACCTCATGCGTCAGACACTTCTCAATGAGCTGAAGATAGCAGCTGATATTCTCCTCGTCTGGCCTTGAAACCAACAGCTGGGTGCACACTGCAACACAGTCGATAAGTGCACGCACATTACACAATGAAGATAATCACCACGCCTTTTCCTTACTCAGCACACCTGCAGCTTCCAATGGCAGCAGGGGGAAACAGATGGATGCATCCAGCTTGTGTAAGGAGGGAGGACATCATTAAATGGCTAAACTGCTCAGATGTCAGACAGAGTATGGTGTTAAAAAAAGTGTTTATTAGCACTGGCTGATTGAGATGGGGGGGGGGAGGCAGTATGAAGGTCACAGTTTTAACCTTGTTGATGTAACAGTCTTGTGAGTCCATCCTGATCTCATGCGCTACAATTTCATTTCACAGTTAAGAAATCAGTTTGGAAGCCCTCAATTCAAAAGTGTTTGTCATAAAGGCGGTGCTAATACATGTCAACCAAACGTCCTTACATATGATTGGACCACTGTGTTTATCTCACCCAATCATGTTTAACATCAAATAAAGCGTCGATGGAAACCGAAATGTACGCCGTAGGCTGATGTCGTCATTTGGAGAAAAGAAATATTCAGCTAGCCACTGATTGGCCTGCTTCTTTTCTAAAGCGCCAACAAACGATTTTGCATTGAGGGGATCCAGACGGATACTGACAGATCGCGAGATCAGGATGGTGTCTCGAGGCAACATACCTTTACCCATGACGCGCGTGAACTGTCCTGCGATGTCGCCGTCGGAGATGGGCGTGGCCGTCGACTCCCCGTCGCAGGGCGAGGGGGCCTGGAAGCCGTCGGAGGCTAGCTCCTTGTCCGCTCCTCCCGCCTTCGAGGTCTCTGAGGCGGCGGCTGGGTCAGAGGTCATCTGAGCTGCACTGGGTGGGCTGTAGGCTTTGATGGGTGTGATGATAATCTGCTGCAGCTCCTGCAGGGCGTTACGCAGGTTCCCCCCTTCCAAAATGTCCTGCCATCAGAGACCGTCAGTAAGCTCCACAGTACAAAGAAACCCTTTCTAACAGGATAATCCTGGGTGCCCCCCCACCCCCACCCCCACCACAGCAATTTCTGAAGCACAAATTCACAACAATTTGCATTACCGTCTCCAAAGATTTGAGCAAACACTGCCTCTCTCTGAGTTTCTGGATACTCAATGCAATCTTGTGTCGTGCCCCTTTAGTGACATTCTATTACAGGAGACATCGAAAATAAAGACATGTCAAGCAGGCAAGACTTCCAGCTTGGGAAGGCTGAACTAATGTGTACAGTTCCCAAATAACAAACCTAAATCAGAAGCATCTATTTCATTCACGTCAAGAGGGAAAGGCAAACTCGCGGTTGAAATGTGCTCTATACAACTGTAGGGTGTATTTAATTTCATGCCTCATTGAGAGTTTCAGGACAGTAATGATCACAACTGATTGCTAGGGATGCAGTAATCAAAGACAGGTTCAAGTACAACGGAAAGACATAAAACCTGTGACTCCAGATGTTGCTCTGTGAGAATCATCATCTCCTCATAGGTCATCTGGGAGAAAAGTGAGGCGTACTTATGAAGACGGAGGCTCTTCAACCACGTTGGAACGTCTTTGAGTGCAGAGCCAAAAGAAGCAAAGGGGACAAATGAACTGAAAGTTACATTACTATATTATTACCCCAGCTGGCCAGCTGTTAGCAGTGAACGGACCAATGAGGTGGGCTGACCTTTCATGCCGCTGCCGTCTTCCTGGAAGGTGTTGCGTACGGACCCCTGCTCGTCCGTCTGCTCGCTGCCCGACGAGGCCACGCTGCTCTGAGGAGACAGAGGGGCGTGGTCGGTTGTGACGAAGGCCTGCCGGCCCCCCAGGTCGTCCTGGCTGAGCCACTCCGAGCCGCAGGGGTGGGAGCCAGAAGAGATTAGGGACATGGGCTTCTTCAGGGGACTGGGCTGCATCTGCCCACCAAGACCTGGCAAGAGAGGCCATACGGGGAACCATCAATGACACCACTGAGGTTCAGGGATGCACCCTGGGAAATTCTAGGCCAATAGTATGGTATACCCATGTTGAAAATAACAATTTGGCTGATAACCAATGCTAATGTTGGTGAAATACTCCCACGCGAATGACATTTTCTTTTAGTTACATTTGAAAACAGCCCACGTTATGCCATTTCCAGCCAGTGGCTGTTATGGATGGTATAGTACAACCTATTGAATCTTCTCCAAATTATCATTTTTGCAGTGCAACATTGACGGATAGACAAAAGGCCCCTGCCATCAGTGAATGGCATCTTATTTGCAGACAGGCCGACTGCAGTCAACAATACTGTATATCGGTGCATCCCTACTAATATTACAGAGTCTTGTAGAGCAGAGATTAAGTGATTTATGACCTCAAAACAGTTTTCCATATCATAAACCTACTTCACAATCCCATACAAGGCCTGATAACAGAGAGGGGCAACAATGACCTGTGTTATTGCTGTTGATAGGGGAGGACATCCCGCCCGGGAAAGGCACGTGCCCATTCTGCCCTGCAGGAGACGTGCACGAGGAGGAGGAGGACTTGTCGTGCCACCCGTGGCCGGGGTCCAGCACCTCGGCCGAGCCGGGCCACTCGTCGGAGCCCTGGCGCGGATGGTACGGGCTGGACGGGGCCCGGCAGGAGGGCGCGTAGCCGCTCGACAGATGCTCCTCTAGGTGGTTCAGCCACATGGCCAGAGAGGTGCGATCCTCCAGGGTGGTGGCGGGGTGGATGAGGGCGTAGGAGAGCAGCTGCCTGCTCTCCTCCACAAACAGGCTGCTCTCGATGGTGTGACTCAACACCTCCTGTAGCAGCTTCATGTACTCACACTTGGCCTCACTGTTGCGGGGCTGAAGCAGCGGCAGGTGTGACAGTAGCAGAGACACCACCTTTTCCTTGGGCTCCTGGTGCCACTGGTTAACAACGGCTAGTAGGAAGAGGGAGACGGACAGGAGAGGGTTTTAACCCTACACAATGACACAATGCTAATGACATGTTAAGGGAAAAGGTAAACACTTCCAGCTACCTGCATTGTTGGCCTCTGCTTCCAGGATGTGGATCTCTGTGCAGTCTGCCAGCCAGTGCTCAAGGCAGATGTGCAAGAAGCGAGCCTGGGTGCGGGAGACCCTCTTCAAGAGGGACAACAGCGCCACCGTCTGCTCACACTCATTCCAGCCCTTGAACCAATCCGTCAGAATGCTTACCTGGTCACGGAACATCATGGCGCGTCTCCTTGGGAAGGAGAGCAGGAATATTTGGGTGGCGAAGGGGATAGAGGAAAGAGTGCTTTCTCACACAGAGCGTCACTATAGCCCCGCACAGCGGGAGCTTCTCTGGAAACTGTCCTGGGATCCCCTCAGACTGGAGGGTCCCTCACATGGTTCAGGTGCAGGGTTGACTGCAGATGTCCGTGTCCTGTTCAGAGTGTTTGCTTGGGGTTCTATGTATCAAGGGTGGAAGAACGTTTAAATTCCAATTAGTGTAAACGTCGATGCGAAGAGGGGTCACGTCAACCTGACGTGTCCAGGATCACATCATCGGTGTCCTAATTAAGTGAACATGGAACAGGTTGTTTTTATTAGTTCGTTTGAGAGGTATTTGCCCAATTCACCATGACTAGCTGCACACAGAAATAGAACAAAGGAAATGTGATGCAAATTATATCCAGGCTCCAGACTGGATATAATTAAGTCACAACCATTTAGTCACATTTTGCTACCATTTTTCGAGACAGTGCAACTGAATTGTAATACGTCTATGTGCATGAGTGCAACTGCTAAATATGTCTCCAATTTGTTTTTTTTATAATAAATATGTTGTATGTTGATTAAAGTGATGCACATACATTTTATGCTGGTGATACTGAAGTTTTCAGAAAGAAGCACCTTGTAGAAAAGAGAGTCTGGAGCCTTGATATTGTTTAGATGCAACATTTCAGATCCTGTATAGAAGCACAATACTTGAACAGAAATGGTTAATTAGCTAGTGATTCTGCCAAAAACATTAAACCATATTGTGTTCACATGCACACGTCCTATTGTATGTACATGTCAGCATTCATATGTGAGGACTTATAGCAACCCTGGTCTGCCCCCTCTGGCCAATGAATGCACACTACTCCTTTAACTGAATACAATGCAACACAACAGTCAGAGTCAATCTAAACACCCAACAAAACCAGAAATGTATTAACTGGAATCGATTGACAGATGGGCAAACCCACAAATGAAGGGTTTGATGTCCACATTTTAATATATTGTATCAATTGTGTTGAAAATGTCTTCATTTTGGAGCTTTATGTTAATGACACAAATTAGAACATACGTTATATTAAAAGCCATAAAGTGCCTGTATAGTACACTATAATCACATGGTGATAACCTTGTATGGTATGGCTAACTCAAAGTGTTACCATACAACATTATATGATTGACTTGTGAAGCAGGACATGCAAAAGGTAAATGTAACATGTTGGAATCTTGGACAGTGTAGATTTGATAATATTTCAATACTGCTACTATCTGGTTGGTCAGTATGTTTTACTTAGTGCTGATTGCCCAGTGATTTAATGGCATTTGTTATGTTTGCATATTAGCATATTATGTTCATTTTGTAAACATTAACTTTCCCTATTAGTGAATCTCTCACTGCATGACTATTCAAGTTGTCGTGAGAACAAAGGCTATTCATTCATGAAAAGGCAGGTGGCCAAACTATAAAACTATTGTAAGGAACAACTGCTAACGTTAATTTCGTAGGGTCTTACAAATGTAACAAGCTGCTTCAAATATTTTGATTCCAACAAGGTAAAAAATAAAACAGAGTACGCCTTACAGTAGCACTGTGAACCGTGCCCTGTATTTAGAGCAGCTAATGATAATGCAGATTATCTACAACTGCACACAAGCAGAACACACAACTAATTAGCTATATGCCCACAGCACGTTCCGTTCAGCCAACACAAATTGCACAACAATAGTCGCTTTTAGCTCACCTACCTGTAGGATTTCGTGGGGGTATTTTGTCATCAGACGAGATATCCCAGCACGGGCAAACCTTTTATGAGCTGAATCTAACTAGACTCGGTGTTTGCTTCTAGCATTAGCTCTCAGTTAGCTTATAGCATTAGCATGATCGGCCTAGTCAGTGATGAGATTCGGGATTTGTATTGTTTTTCGTTGCTGATGTTATGCCCCCCCTTCTCTTTTCGTATTTTTAGTATTCGCGATGCAAATATGGTCGCACAAATATATCGTCCTGTGTGGCTTAATAAAGTTAACAGGATAATAATTACTAGTTAACAGACGCAAATTTGTTGTTTACCTTTGCCAATTGGCACATAGCGAGCTAAGCTACCGTGGTACTGAATAGTACTGAATAGCTAGCTGTCGCCAATGGATCTTCATAGAAACAGCTAAATGATAGCACTAGCTTCTCAGCTAGCAAGTTTGCTCATAACGTTAGATGCAATAACGTTAGCTTAGCTGTGAGCGGCGTTGCTTTCAGTCCAATGCGTGGTATTCGACGACCGTATTCCTGTACAGCGACGTGTTTTCCGTAATTTTAAATGTATTTACTATAAGAGTGTGTGTACAAAAATGTTTATTACAGAATACAGAAAATTGGGAGAGTACGCCTGGTGAAATCTACTTCGATTTAGAGTTGACGTAAAACGTGAATGCTACGTCATACGTTTGGGCGGTAGATAATATTTCTGTTCCACCCCCATTGATAAGTGCAGTTATCAAAGTCATTATAGGCGTCTCTGGAGTTCTTGTCAGACCAAACCAGAATCGGTATATCACATGTTTTATTGATGTGTACAGTAGCCTATATTAGGTCTTCTTTTTTTTTAGAATAGAGGAGTCTATGTGCAAATGTATTACGTTAAGATTGAATGTAAAAAGGAAATACAATAGCCTATATACTTAACATGACAAACGGGAGCATTTTGGCTGTTATGATAAAACAATATAGGCCTATGTGTAACTCAACCAATAATCCCCCTGCAATTTAAAATGTGATATACATTTAATTTGCAAAGCTGTCACGATCTATGATAAATCACGTCTATCTTGTTGAGATGCGTTTTTCTTTTCTTTTAAATAACTGCTACACTGTCATATTGATGGGTTACCAAAATATGGGAGGAGGCTGTGTAAACGTTGTGTCTGCCTACCTCTTGTAGGCAGACACATACAAGATAGTCACTTGAACTACACATACAAGATAGTCACTTCTACATAACAGTTACTTCTTCTTCAGACTAGGCCTACTAAAGACAGAACACAAGGACCCATTTGAGAATGGTATGACAGATTTAAATATGCTTGACATTTCTGCAGAAATAGTTGGAGTTTAATAAGATTATTTTATTCAGTTGAGTTAAAGTTTTAATGAATCTACCATCCCCCTACAACCACACAGGAAACAGATTTTGTTATATGATGCAACTTTGTCTCCTGATGAAGCTGACTAAAAATACTTAAAATGTATTGTGCATGAAGTATGAGGATATAAAATAAAATAAATGAAAGTATGTATTATATACTCTTTGCTCTCCAATAATATATATATATATATATTATATATATATATAAATATTTTTGCCACATTTATTCATTTTGTTTTATAACAGTCAAGCTCTCTGGTTGTTTGTGAAGTGGATGACAGTTTGAAAGCAAAATTGAGGAAGTTTAGATTCCGAAAAGAAACCAACAATGCTGCGATGCTAAGTAAGTAAAATAATAATAATAATAATAATAATTATATATATAATTGGCTGATGATAAAATAAAATATAAGATATAATGCTAAACTGAAATAATAAAAATCTTTTCTTTTTTCTACAGTAAAGATAGACATGCAGAAACAGCTTGTAATTCTGGAGGAAGAGTATGAGGCTAGTAAATTAAAATGTCTGGTTTACTGATGCTATAGGATATTTGAAGTGAATAACAACTAAAAGTTGTATATCTTTTAGGACATTTCACTGGATGAGCTAAGAGATGAACTTCCCGAGCGCCAACCCAGATATCCTCACAGATAACCAGATGTATACTTTTGTATATTGTCTCTTATATATACATATAAATCACGGGTTCCTTAACAATAGTGCACATTCATTGTCTACAGCTACAAATATGTCCATGTGGATGGCAGAGTGTCCTATCCTCTGTGTTTCATATTCTCCAGTCCTATGGGTACGAACATTTATTATTTTACTATTGAAACAATGCTAATCCTTGTGTGGGTACAACAATATTTCAAATGTCTAAGCAATTGGTCTGGATTTGAACTGTGGTTCATCTTATAGCCCAGTCAAATTGCTAGTCACTGACATAAGCTATTTTTATCATCACCCTTTTCAAAGGGTGCAAACCTGAGCAACAGATGATGTATGCAGGCAGTAAGAACCAGCTGGTCCAAACCGCGGAACTCACAAAGGTGAATGTCTTAGCTAATATATAAAACAAACAGAATCTGAGTAACACATAAATAATATGTTAAATTATATAATGTGTATCGGTAAATTATACGAGTAAATTGTGTGTTGATGAAACTTGGAGGCTCATGACTTCTTTTGTCAGCCTCAAAAGTTTAACAGTAAGACACCCCTGCATTATACTTTTGCTGTCACACAGTGTATTATTATTGATTTTTGTCTTGTCTTTTTAGGTCTTTGAAACCCGAAACACAGATGACTTGTCAGAACAGTGGCTGAAGGACCAGCTAGCATTTTTTCGCTAAATAGGCCTACGTCTCAGCAATTTCATTCCATCAGTTTTTTTCTTTTTGCCTGTATTGTTAGTGCTATACATTCCACTGAGGTTTGTGTCAGACCTTCTCTTGTTTTGGTTTGAAACTGAGCCCATGCTCTTTCCCCTACATAGCTTATATGGGTTCACAACCATACAATACTATACACCTATGCTCACCCAGGCTAGTGTGAACACACACACACATTCCTCAGACATTCTGTGTTTGGTGTAAACCTGGCATGCCACAATCCAATACCTAAGCACTGGAATGTAGAATTTAATACCTTTATAAATTTGGTTTTACTCTGAAACCCACAGCATCGTGTATTGACCAATAACATCAGCAGTTAACAAATAGATTCCTTGAAATTAAGTTATGGGAAAGGGCTTTTTAAAAGGTATATAATAGCCACAATATACTGCAGGTTTTAATTACATATCCACCAAGTAAGTTTCAGGGCTAATTGGAAGTGACTATTGCACCATCCTCTCTATGGCAACTGTTTGCCTGCACTCTCATCAGAGGGAGTCACACAGGATTTTTCTTTAGTTATAAAAAATCAACAATCTTTTTAGGCAACTCACTGTTTGGCCATATACCATACACAGTGTGCCAGTAGGTCTACAGTATACAGTATTCCCCAGGTCATGATCTTCTTGTACTTTCAGAGTCTAGCATCTTGTTCCACAGACAGTTGACTGTTTCTTGATTTATCAGTATGAAGTAGGCCTACAACTTGAATTTGGAATTCAAATTGTAGGCTGTTACATCAGTATTAATAATAATAAAGTTTTAAAATAGGTTCTTCTGTGAAAAAAGAGAAATGTGTGCTGCCAGAAGGTATATGCAATGTCTGTAATTGATGGTATAATGTAAACAGTAAACAAATTATAAATCTTGGACTATATTTTTTATTAAAAAATTCCCAACAGAGACCAGACAAAATGTAGGCTTATAGGCTTTTGTGCATTATAATAGGAAATCCTTTTAGTTCTATAGTTTATTTTGGAGCATTCCAGTTGCATAATCCAAGTGATCAACTAATGTTTACAGACTGGACCATATTCAATCATTATAGGCTTGGGGTTTTTGACCCTTGGTCATTAGTTAGAACTCAGTCCTTTGAAATAAACACATAGGGCCTACAGTAATGGGAGAGGTGAAGAATAACAAACCTATGAATACAATATTTCATATGGCAAGGAATCAATAGATTTAGGGCCAATTTATGCATTGAATTTAGGACTGTGGACTGTGGAACCCAATTGAAGCAAGATCTGGAAACGTAATTGTCATGTTTTTACTGGTGGATTTAACTATAATAGTTGGAAGTAAGCTATAGGCCTACTGACGAACACGTGGAAACGGTTAAATGCATCCCTTGCTACAAGCAGTGACAACACACTGCACTTTGTAGACATGAACCTGTTCTGAACACCTATGTGGTGAAAAAAAGGTAAAACTACTAGAACCGGTTCATAAATATAAAAGCTAGCATGCTTGCTCTAAGCATATGTTGTGCAAGACTGGAGATCGCGAGGAGGGTTGGTGGAAGACGTATTCACTGAAAGCAAATAAATAACGCAAATACTGTACAACTACGAGTATAAAACGAAATGCGTAAAGCAACGACCCAGCTCCACTCCACAAGCTGGGTGGCATTCCATTAGCGATGCTCGGGGGCGCGTAATGGCATGCACAAAAAAATGTGTTTAACTTGAGAGCTCATAAATCTACAGATTAAAAGCAGTTATGTCTTTGACACAAGCGAAAAATAGAACCGGGTTGTAAAAATTCAACGAGGCGTTAACAATGTGACTTAGTTTCATGTCACGCGTTCATAAAAATCCACTCCACTTACAAATGGTCACATATTTTATAAACAAATTTAGGCCTAAATATATTTATATGAATCCAGTATAATTATTAGTTCATTTTGTTGATATTATACCTTGAATGACACAGTAAGAATCAAAAGAATTACTTACCATAATTATAGTGAATTTAAATCAAGATTGGTCTTATGTGAGAAAATGTAATTTTTGTTCACAATATTTCACTGTGGCTGTGACATTTACTCCATATGAATAACCACAGCACCAACAATAAAAAGATACATTCCATTTTCTTGAAAAAAAGTTCTCTGGATTTTATTTATTTGTTTGTTTGTAATAATGCATTGTCATGTGAACAGCTAAAATAACAATTTGACACATTTGAACCTTGCGTAAAATATCTGATACAGAAAAGTCCGTCTCACTAATAGCAAGTGTAAGCTAAATCCACAAATCAAAACTTTGAATAGAATTATGTAGGTACAGTAAAGTTCACAGGTATCCCAAAAGCCATGCCCATGAGATGCATTTAGCTTCATTCATATTCATAATCAAGAAACACTCCTCCTGGTGGCAGCTCGCAGCACTGCATACAAGAGTATGTACACGAGGTGGGCGGAGCCAGGGTGCGGACCGCACCGCTGCAGCATCTCATTCGCTGTCGCTGGCGTTGCTGGAATCCGAGGCTCGCTCGCTGCCGCTGCGAGCCGCCGCCTCCGAGTGCTCGCTGCTGTGGGCGGGTGAGGCGCCGCCCCCTGCCCCTCCCCCATCCTCGCTCCCGCTGCCCTCCTCCTCCTCCTCCTCCTCCTCCCCGCTGCTCCGCCCCACCGCGTGCTTGGGCTCGTTGTCGCCGCTGTCCGCGTCGTCGTCGTCGCTACCGAAGATCTCCTCCTCGTCCCGCATCTCCCGGGTCCTCTCCTCGCCGCTCTCGCTGCTGCCGCCGCTGCCGCCGCCGCTGCCGCCGCTGGCCTTCCTCCGCCGCTTGCCCTCCACCACCACCACCTCCTCCTCCTCCTCCTCCACCTCTCCCTCATCCTCCTCGTCCTCCACCTCCTCCTCCTCCTCCTCCTCCTCATCGTCATCCTCCCCCCGGCGCTCCCGATCCTCCCGCTCGGAATCGCTGTCGGAGTTCTCCGCTTCGCTACCGCTGCCCTTCTCCTTGTCGTCGCCTGGAGGGGAGGAGCCAGTGGGACAGTCAGTCAATCAAACTTTATGATAACAGCATCAGATGCAGCAAGTGCTGAACATAGGACAACATGCAACATGCTTCAATTAATATGACAAAGAAGAACACATAAATATAATTTCAATCATAGAAAATCTAATACAACCCTCATGATGCCCTAAAAATATAGTCTTGAACCACCAGGTAGCGCCATCTGATTGTGTATGATTCTTTTTATTGTCATTGCTGTGTGTATTTATTCCTTTATTAATTATTTCTTTATGTATTTGTGTTGTTTTTTGTGCCTTTTAACCCTCCTGTTGTCCTCGGGTTTCAAAC
>JAODUG010000005.1:1190490-1201026 GCA_027564795.1 Aphredoderus sayanus | reverse complement strand
GCTGTTTTAGTCTCATGCCTCAAACAAATCATTAAACAACATTTATAACACATACTCACCCACACAAACCCACCCATACACACACACACACACACACACACACACACACACACGCGCGCGCACAAATATACAAACACCAAATAACAGAGGACTAAAGAATCGTTAAATAGATTAGCCTGTTTGTATATTTCAGGCATTGTTAACAACATTATTTTGATTTAAATGGGTGCAATAATCTAAATTATGTAACTTAATATAGCCTATAAAACATACGCTAATTCATTGTTTATAAAACGTACTTTTCTGTAGGCCTATTATGCGACTCGAACACGTCTGGCGGTGAATGACATAATATTCACATAGCTGGTGCACCTGTTTGAAGAGGGGCAGTAGGCTACAACATTATATATATATATATTTGTTTTGTGATAATAACTCAAACATGGTAGTCTGCCCTATAGGTCGGGGATAGCCATATCATAAAATGTAATTTAATGTTTTATTCTACGCCAGCATTACCACTGTAACTAATTAATTAATTAATTGCAATTAATTAATCAGATATACATAATGACAAGGTTCTTGTCATGTAATTTAACTTGTAGGCTGCGATGTAATGTCGCTGTAATGCAGCTCTGTAGCCTGTACTGTACCTCCAGCTTGGACTGACTGTCGCACAGCATGACAGCAGCAGAAAAACAACGCCCTCCAAACAACCGACAAATTTAAGTAACGGTGAACAACACACATATCTCGACGATTTCCTTACACTTTTCATGTCAGATATGGTGTACTATATAGCATACAATTTAGACTACTCAAAAGGGTGGAAGGAAGAACTAATGATAAAATTGAGTATTGTGATTCCACTAACTGTAACTCTGCAATATACAGTATATCCTACGTGAAGTTATCTAAATTATGTTAATGGTATAAAGATCTCTATACATAAAGTTCACAATCGCACAATTATCAATTTAAATTAAAAAAAATTGTTACTGGGGATATACTTTCAATGAAATAAACAAAAAGTCTACAGACCTTCTGTCAGGAAGACCATTATCGGTTATATTTATTTAGTTGCTTGTTTCCCACCAGGCAGCGACAGCCCTGAGGGACAGTTACAAAGGTTTTCATCTCATAAGTCAAGCATCCTGCACACCAACGTTTGAACATCCGGAAAAAAATTGATATGGTTTTCTTTAGACTTGGTAAAACAATACACACATTAGCATGTACTGTACATATGTGTGTGTGTGTGTGTGTGTGTGTGTGTGTGTGTGTGTGTGTGTGGCTATGATCTACATACACCTGCTGTTCATCACACTTTAGTAGCAGAGAGGCAGTGTACTTGAATACACTTGAATTTATGATATAGAATGCCTATCCCTTACAAATACCTTTTACAAATCTGTGCATATGTTCCCATAAACCCATGGATCTAAACACCTTCATTCTATTAGAATAACATTAACCCAACTCCTCAAAAACAATTAACCAGATGAATCAGAAACTGAACATAATTAGCTAAAATAATAATGCTTATTGTCTTTAATGAAATGGTGAAAATTATTTTCCCCACTGTAAAATACAGTAATACTGTTAGGGCTATTCCAGGTGTTCCTTTATTCCCTGGCATCTGACACAGTTCCTGCAGTACACAGGGTATCATGCTCATAACAACACATAAATTACAGGATTACGGTGCAATTCACTTAGATTTCATTCTATAGGGGGGCATTTTAAGCGGGGGGGATGGGGGGTCCTTCCCCAGGAACATTTCAGAATCAAACTTAATTTCCAACATTCTGATTTATTTTATGCAACAATTTCCTTTATCAATTTACGATGGAAATGCTTTTTTTTTTCTAGAAAGCAAAATACAACATTCAGGAACGGGAGATTGTAATGACATATAACCTAATGCAGTAAGGATCTCAGACAATTAGTATTGCTTTTAAATGTACATGTAGAGTAATCAACATCTCATTTATTATCCCTGCTGAGTCAACACATGCTGTATGCATGATTCATTCATTTGTCCTCTTTTGTTTGAGGAAGTAACCTCTTTAAATGTGCATGCAGCAGCTATGTCAATGATAAATTATTAATTTAAATGAAATAATAAACCCCTAGACTATAATAACTTAATGGTCATACGCAACACTTCTGTGTTTGGGAAGATACATCTCATCTGACCTATTTCTTAGAAGTTGACTAAAAACAAGAATAGCCTACACTACAGTTTACATTTTTGGCATAACCGATTAAGACAGTGATAAAATCTGTTAGAGAACGAGACCTTGTTAAAGCCTCTAAATGATGTTGGAAAACAAAAACCTTGAGCTCCAAAGATTAAATCTAGACTACACACAAGCCATCACAGTCGAAATCACTGAACTGTCAGTTGGTTCTAGTAGCATACTAGGTCTACAGCAGCAGCATGCATACTGTAGGCCTACAGTATCACCAGTCAGTGTCCAGCATTGCCACCCCACTGGGTGTGGGGCGGAACTTACTCTAGGCTGCAAAGGCTGCACGTGTCTCACCTGTGCACCAATACCTGCACACACCTGTGCCAAATATGGCTCCCGAAATCTATGCCTGTGCGGTGCATCATGCTTTTAACCCTCCTGTCCCCCTGGGGTCAAAGGCTGGGGTTAGGGTTAGGGTTTGGTTAGAGAAGAAATCTTTTGCAGGTCATTATTGCGGGTTAATTCTCCCGTTGTCCTTGGGTCAAAATGGTTAGGTTAAAATTAGGTTAATAATTGATACTTATTTTATTATTATTTAGTATTAACCCTCCTGTTGTCCTAGGGTTGAACCACGAGGCTGCCTTCTGCGGGTCATTTTGACCCCAGGGCGACAGGAGGGTTAAAAACAAAAATCAAACGGATTGCGTTCATATAGAGCGTTCCCAACCTCTAGGCCAGTCAAAGCGACTGCCCTCACATTCACATGCACACTCACTCACACGCCGATGGCGGTGTCAGGCTGTCACTCTTTGCTGTATGCCGTATGATGTATCCCGACGGCGTTGTGTTCCAGGTGGCGGTCTGAAGACGATGCTGGATGCCATGGACGTTCCGAGTCATGCTAGGCATCTCCTGCTGCAGCTCAACAGCCAGCGCACCAAGGGCTTCCTGTGTGATGTCATCATCGTGGTGCAGAACGCCCTCTTCCGAGCGCACAAGAACATCCTGGCCGCCAGCAGCCTCTACCTGAAGTCGCTGGTGGTGCACGACAACCTGGTCAACCTCGACCACGAGATGGTGAGTCCCGGCGTGTTCCGGGTCATTCTGGACTACATCTACACGGGTCGCCTGAGCGAGGGGGACCCCGCGTGTCCCACCGAACCCAACCTGGGGGCTGTGCTGGCGGCGGCCAGCTACCTGCAGCTGCTCGACCTGGTGGCGCTGTGCAAGAAGAAGCTCAAGAGGACCGGCAAGTACCCCCCCCGCCAAGCGCCCTCCTTCCTGCCCTACCCCAAGATGGCGTCCGCTAACATGGGCTTGGGCGGAGGCAGGCACCGCGTTCCCACTCCCGTCATCCAGCCCTGCCCTCCGGCGGGGGGCGCCGTGAACAGCCACGCGCCTCGCCCCCCGCCGCTGGAGGAGCTGGCGCCCCATTCGCTGGGCCTGCACGCCGGGGAGCTGTACGCCCCCGCCCCCTCCTCCCGGGGGCCGCAGGTGTTCCCGCCCACGCCGGCCGCTCCGCCGGGGCCTCTGGGGCTACGCTCGGCCCGCCCCGACAGGAACTGCTCCCCCATCTATGGCCTGGACCTGTCCAAGAAGAGCCCCACCTCCCACTGCCCGCGCGGCCTCGCCCAGGCCCAGCCCACGCTGCCCCACGGCGAGGAGGAGCGCGAGGGCCGGCTGAGCGGCCGCAGTAGCCCTGCGCCGGGCGTCAACGGGAGGCCCCACCTCCCGCTGGAGAGCATGGACACGTCGGAGCGGGCGGGGCCGGGCTCCCTCCCGCCCCACCACCACCACCACCACTTCCCCCACCTCCACAACCAGTCTCTGGGACCCCACTTGCCCCACCTCCAGCGCTCCGCCTCCTCCCAGGGCGCCGACCACTACCCCTGCCCCCCTGCCAGCCCGGTCTCGCCCGCGGACGCCCGGGGCGAGACCGGCGGCGGCGGCGGCGGGGAGGAGGTGGGCGCCGTCTACCGCTGGGTGAAGCACGAGCCGTACGCGGCCGAGGATGAGGAGGAGGACGAGGAGGAGGACGAGGACGGAGGTGCCGGCGCCGGGGACAACCACCGCCACCACCACCACCACCACCGGCACCACCGGCACCACAACCACCGCAGCCACGGCGACGAGAGCGAGGGCGTGGACGACAAGAGCGGCTCCGGCAGCGAGGAGACCGGCAGCAGCGAGGGCCGCCCCTCCCCTCCGGGGGCCGTCGGCCGCTTCCACGTGCCCTACGAGCCCGAGAGCTTCGGCGACAACCTGTACGTGTGCATCCCCTGCGACAAAGGCTTCCCCAGCTCCGAGCAGCTCAACGCGCACGTGGAGACGCACACGGAGGAGGAGCTCTACGGCAACCCCGGCGGGGAGCTGGGCGGCGGCGGCAACGGAAAGACCGGCGGCGGAGGAGGAGGAGGCTGCGGCGGCGGCAGCGACAACGGCAACATCGGCAGCAGCGCCAACGGCTACGGCAGCCTGAGCAGCCTCTCCCACCTGGAGGGCAAGGCCGGCCAGGGGGCGCTGGGCCTGGGGGAGGCCATGCGGCCCTACCGCTGCTCCTCCTGCGACAAGTCCTACAAGGACCCCGCCACGCTGCGGCAGCACGAGAAGACCCACTGGCTGACGCGGCCCTACCCCTGCAGCATCTGCGGCAAGAAGTTCACCCAGCGCGGCACCATGACGCGCCACATGCGCTCCCACCTGGGCCTCAAGCCCTTCGCCTGCGACGCCTGCGGCATGCGCTTCACGCGCCAGTACCGCCTCACGGAGCACATGCGCATCCACTCCGGCGAGAAGCCCTACGAGTGCCAGGTGTGCGGCGGCAAGTTCGCCCAGCAGCGCAACCTGATCAGCCACATGAAGATGCACAGCAGCGGCGGCGGCGGGGGGGCGGCGGGGGCGCTGACCGCCGACGGCAAGCTGAAGCTGGACTTTGCCGAGGGGATTTACCCGCTGAGCAAGTACACGGAGCACCTGGGCCTGAAGCAGGACAAGGCCAGCGAGCTCCTGCACCTGGTGGACGCCAAAGCCATGGAGAGCCTCTACCCGCTGTCCAAACTGGCCGCGGAGCACCTGGGCCTCACCCACGACAAGATGGACGTCCTGGGGCAAGCCCTGCCCCCTCCGCCGCCCCCGCCGCTTTCGGAGGCCCGTAGCATCGACCGCTACTCGCCCATCTGAGGCGGCGCGGACCGCCACTGCCATGGCGACCGCCTATACAGGTCGCGTGCACACAACACGACTTCGCAGTATTCTATCACCTCAACGTAATATATCTCCTCTGCACATCAGACTCAGGCCAAAAGACGCTGGTCTTGTAATGCACACAGACTGTAAGTGCCTTCTTTTGCATCCTACAAGTGTCTTGTTGTCCTCTTTTGAAAGGGAGCACTGTGCTATTTTGTGACCAAGGAACACTTAACTCAAACAGTGCCATATTTATGTACAGCATATACAAACGAAAACATTTTTTATTCCACTCATTGAGCCAAAGCGACAAATCGAAAACCAAAATGAGTTTTTTTTTGTTTTTTATTTATTTTCACGTGGTGAAATCCAAAGAGACACTGTTGCAAGGAACTGTCAAGCAACCCCCCCTTTAAACCTGTGTACTATTAATGATCATATGCGTACAAAAAAATGGAAAAAGCACATAAAGAACGAGATTCAGGGTTCGTGTCCAGATCTGAGCGGAACTTTGAACCAAAGAAAAAACTCCTCTGGACTTTAAAGTAATGGGAGGACTTTTTTAACGTTCTGTTTTTGGGGTACTGGACAATTTCTGCATCTCACTCTTCACCCCCCCCCCCCCCCCCCACCCACCAACCCTCCTGCTTCTCTCGTCACAGAAACATTTCTAGACAATGACAATGACTGCTCCCTCCATTTTATCGGTATCATCGCTCCTACACTCAGTGAGTAACCCTCCGCACCTAAGCCTCCCCTTCATTTCATATTTCTTAGTTTGCATTTGGACTAACATCTCAGTGCCTCTAGAATGTCAGAGAATAAGCAGCAGCACAGCCCAGTGGTCTCACAGCTGGGACATGATCACACATACCCAACTGATGATACACTAATCCATGTTCATGGGTTTAGCTTCAACCCCTGGTGGAATTCAAGCATGGGTGTTGCCCCCTATTCTGTGTAATATTTCCAATTGTGAATGCCGCTTAAAGAGGCTTGGTCAAATCAAACCCATACAGGCTGTCCAAGCCAGGGATAACGGACACAGTTAATTCATGCAAAAAATGGTTTGCCATCATTTGCAGTAACTCTCTAAACATGATGATTTGCCACTAGTCGTGCGTTAAGTTACGACAGCCAAATGACTGCTATCCAGCCTCCTATTTGACCTGCCCTCATGTAATGTCTTGTCTGAGAGTGTCTTGCTGCTGACAGGCTGCATTAAAAGCTCTCCTCATCAACACACACGCACACACACGCACACACACGCACACACACACACACACTGCTAAATGAGAGCTGATCATCTTTCAGCGATATGAACACAAGGGGTTTCTGAATTTCCTCGGAAGCCAAAAAGGGGGAACAGCGTTTCCCAGCTGCTGCGCTTCAATAATCCCTGTGAAATCTCACGTTCTCCCTGATGGTTCACACCCCTTGTCGGCCTGCCGCCCCATTTCATGCCTGCCATGTCACCCGGGCGATCCACTTATTGACGTGATACCCGAGCCCGGGCGGACAACTCCCATCCCTCCCTTTGCACCACGCTGATATCGAGCAGGGCAAAAACAACATGACTTTACTTTACTGACCGATACAGTGACTGTGTTAGCTGCCAGCAGTTTCTGCTGCTTGCGGATACAAGAGGGGACCTGAGGTGTTTGTAGTTTGAAAGCACACGTTCCTCTTTAAATGTTTATTCCAAAGAGCGACCGTTAACCTTGTTTCAGATTACAGTAGATGTTGCTGACCACTATAGTGCCAATGCCAACCTCAGTGGGTGAATGTGAAGAGTCTGGCCAAACATGCACTGTGATTCACTTAGTGATACTTACAGGCTTAGATGCAGTTCCAGAAACAAAGAAAACACGCCTTACTTTTGGGATTACATTTTTTTGCAATGTAACAATAATTTAAGGGCTTCCTTTCGGTAGCACGTTATCATATCATATGAAATATGTCTTGCATAGTTTTCTATATTTACTTTGATTTTAAACTAAAAGCAGCGCTCGTAAAACTGGTGCTTACCTCAGGACTGAACCCAGCATGGGGATGCTAAGCTTTTGTAAACAAACAACAATAACACTTACACACACTCGCATACACCTGCGCGCTCACACAAACACGTTATTGTTGATTTTCTCATGGGACAGTTGTCCTGTGTTTAACCTGTGGTAACTTTTGTGCTTTTGCTAATGTTTATGCATCTTACAATTTTATGGTGGAGAAATATTAATATGTAATATTAACATTTTCTTTTGTCTTTATTTTTTAATATGTTAGTACAAAATTTGTAATTGTGTTGTCCTCAAAGAGGCATGTGTGGGTCTGACCAATTTTATTACCATAATATGGTGGTATCTTTTTCGTAGCTTTTCAACTGGTTGTTTGTGAATTTCTCAGTAACCATGAAGGCAATAAACTCTGGTTTTAGTCATGCATACAGTTTAGGTAACAAGCGTAGCAGGCATTTTTTTATGTTTTCATTTGCCCACGAGATGTGATGTATCATCGATAATACCCCAAACCAGAGATGCAGTGGCTTCACTGGGCAGGGAAGAAATCTTGCCTTGAGTTGTTTGACCCATCTCACTGGAGGTCAGTGAACCCTTCACGGTTACATTTAGCTTGACTGTGCTTTCGCACAAACAAAGTCGAAGCCAGTTTGTTTTGGACGGCGCGGACAACGGCATTTTCCAGCAGCCTACATGGAAGAGAGAATTCCCCAGATTAGGTTCCAAAAACTCTTCATGACAAGATTGTTTAGGTTTTTAATAATAGAAGCTGCCGAGAAATTAAACACGAATTTGTGCTCCAGCTGTACACAATCAGCTTGGTGGGTGTGTGAGCACATAATGGAAATGTGGTAACAGACGGATATCAGTCGTGGGAATTTCAATCTCACTTTTAGACCTAATCCCTCTCATTCAGAATCTAACTGACTGAAAATCTATCTCTTTTCCTTTCCTCGCAGTGTTAAAACAACAAGTATTTCCACCCCCACTCCAAATCTGTAAAGGAAGAAAGAGCAAAGATAATGCTTTAGCTTTTCTTTAGGATGTGCACTGTTTTGAAAGTCACTTAATTCCTTTACGAGTATGCGTGTGTGTATAGGTGTGTGTTAGTGTGTGAGGATTCTGTGAGTGTGTGTCTAAAATGGGAAACAGTCAGTTGTCTGTTCGTGTGTCCTTATGATATTTGAGTGCTAATATAGCTATGTCCTGGGAATTGTGCCGCTGTGAAGGAGAAAAGCTGAGGAGCAGGAAGTGAACTTTTGGCTAGTCTGTCGTGTTGAGCAGGAAGTAGCCTGTGTTTCTGCTCCCAGTCAGATAGAAACATGGGGAACAGGGAACGAGAGGAGAAGGGACACAGCAGGGTGGACACCACCTTCTGTATTGTCTCAATATGAAAGCCTGGTGTTACTTCCGACCTAAACTATCCATTCAGAAAAAAAAGTGGACTATATCTTCTCTTTTCCTTCCTTTTGTTCTCTTTGGGAATTAACCTCTGTTCACTGTCAGTGATACTGTGTAGCGCTATCACTTGCAATACTGTGTGGTGAGAAAGCCATTGAGAACGTTAGCTATCATTATACTACGCGGCTGGGCTTGACATTTACCTTATTTTCTTTGGCCTCCTTTTGGTCTTCATGGAATCCATCTGGAGTGTTTTTATGTCTGTATTGTAAACATTTAGAGTTACGGGAAATAGCCATGCACCAAATCAACACCATGAAGGGACAGCAGGGAAATATGCAATATATGCAATATAAATATTATTATAATATTATAATTAAAATGTTAGTTTTCTTCTGTTTTCTTAACTTATTTAATCATTCACTAAATACTTATTTGTGCCTTGGTTCTGTATGCCAAACCCTCCATTTTTGAACCAATATTAATTTCCCTGATTAATATTTAATTAAACATGAATAAAAACAACAATTGCCATATTTTAAAGCTAAACAATTCTGCCTAATTAATTATGTTCCAGTGGCTTCATGGCAAATTTGATAGTTATTTTAATATTATTGGAAATACCGGGCAGAAATGTTCTGGGTGAGTTCCTATATGCCAAAGGTAATTTGTGGTAAGCTTTGATCTTTCTACCAGTGTCACCTGACCATGTGACCTATGTTTATACTATATTAGGATTGCGAGATCGTTAGATGACAGATAGAATGGTCTATGTCCAAAACTGCAACAGCATACCACCAGTGCTTGAAGTGTATTCTTTATCATATTCCGTGCCTGAACGAATTGAGCCATGAGCATACAGTACACACCTAGAGAAATAAAGTCGAATGATGTTCTTCTCTGAGGTTTAGTATGCTGACTTTTCTTTTCCTAAACATTGACTTTGCCTTATAGAAATGCCATATTTTAGTGACTATTGATAAAAGCAGGCGAGTCATTTGTTGTACATGCTGTGTGTTTTGTGCATTTGGCAGCATTTGGCTCAAGCTTGAGCCAAATGCTTCAAAACATACTGTTGGAAAAAACAATTAATACAAATGGACTAGCAGTACATATTTTTTATCATTAGTATACACTGTAAAAATGATTTGTTAGAAGAAACAAATGTATGAAGATGTTGCATTAACCAATTTTATTAATTTACGTTGAGTTGTGGTAAATTGAGTTAAGTTGAACACCAAATCATTTTACAGTGTATCTCTATTGATGTTTGTGGGTGTACTGTGTGGCCACATTGCACCTGTCCATCAACGCGTCTCTCTGTCTTTCCCACAGTAGAGTAGGCTGAAGTGGAAGGGAGGGAGAGATTTGACACTTTTAAGAGTCTTTATTACAAGCAGCTGTTTTAGATTTATTCCCCCAAACTGCACTTTTCTGGAGAAATCATTGAATCACAGTTTTTTATTACCCTTGTGATCCCAACCCCCCCACCCGAACATACCTCACCCTCGATGCCTTTCCTCTTGCACTTAGACATCTTATTTCCTCATTTTTCTTCCCTCACTCTTTTATCTACTCCTTTACCTACGACCTCTGCGCTCTCTCTCAGTCTCATCCTCTCTATCTCCCTCTCTTTTTCTCTCTCCCTCTCTTTCTCTCTCTCTCTTTCTCTCTCTCTCTCTCTCCCTCTCTCTCTCCCTCTCTCTCTCTCTCTCTCTCTCTCCCCCTCTCTCTCTCTC
>JAODUG010000005.1:1167816-1182260 GCA_027564795.1 Aphredoderus sayanus | reverse complement strand
CAGAGAAATGAAATGGGGGGGTATCAGAGGTCTGAATGCTCTATACTCCCAGTGACGTACACTATGTTACGTTTTCATACTTAATTCATGGCACCCCTCTGTGCATACTGATAGCTAGATCAGGCGTGTGTGTGTGTGTGTGTGTGCGTGCGTGTGTGTGCGTGCGTGCGAGATAACTGACCAAAGCTACCTTTGATTCCTTATGCCTTATGATTCCTTCATGAGTATGTATAACTCATTATATCTTTACATGTCCCTTATAAGGACAGAAGCCCCAGAAAATATCTCTCTGTGTGACTCAGAAAATGTGTCTGTGTGTAACACACAGCTTTTTTGCGTTGCCTTTAAGGCGGCCCTTTATTTGAAAAGAAAGCATGCTCTGTAACTACAGTATACTGCATTTCCAATATCCTTTAATGGAATCCCTTAAACCCTTATTGTGGAATTAAGTTTTTCAACTTAGGTGTTCGTGTTGTAAATTTTAAACTGTCAAACATATCAGTTAGCTAAAAACAGAAAATTGTGCAAAACAAGTCAATCAGATTTTTCCCCAGGTGTGACATAATTAGTGGTAGGTTGGTTGACTCCCAGCTGAAATGTGATGGGTTCAGACCCTCATATATCATCAATATATGTATCCCCTACCCCCTGAACCCTACTCACATGCATTCACTTTGGAGAAAAGGGTCTACTAAAATGATCACATTGTAATTCTAACTGTAATTGGATTGTTACAAATCGTATTGGACATATCCTCCAACTCAGATCAGAATATAGTGTACAGTTTTTGTACACTATATATTCCATTTTTGAGTGCACTATTTAGTGTACAAATTATACAGTTATGATTCACACAATTTAATATAATAAAGGCATGTATAGTGCACTATGATACCAAATTGGGAACAATTTGGATAACTAAAGTCTGTCGAAAATGATATGGGTGTTAGGTTTATATTTACTGTATGATGTGTTTATTTGATAACTTTACAGAGACTCAGCTGTGCGTTGACAATGGAAAGTATGCTTTGGTGTGTTTTCACTGTGGTACAGTGAAAACATTTTGAAGTAAAAATGAAACACCATATGATGCCAACATACTTTATGAACATACATACATATATATGTAGATATGTATGTATGTATGTATATACACACAGTTTATATAGTTTGTAGCTAATTCATACAGTACATTAGTAAAGCTTAGCTAGACCTTAGTGTAATAGGACTACAGTCTGTACAGTATGTGTCTGTGAACCACACAAGTGCCATAGTGTCATAGATTACATTACATTTGATGTAACGCTGCTGTCAGCAGATGTGTTTATCCCCTATATACCTACTCTTTGTCACTCCTGCTTACAGCACCAGTGAATCATCTACTGTATGTTGCTACCTGAACCACCCACTTCCGTTACTGCAGTTTGCTGGCCTATCCACTCACACAGGAAATCAGCCGGTGACCAATCAGACAGCATCACCTACAGTACAGTGTGAGCATGATAGAAAGATGAGGCAAGAACAGCACAAGAAAGTAAAAAAAAAAAAAAGGAAGAAAGATGGAGAAATGCTGTTCAACTGTGCCTGTTAGTAAGTACAAACACGTTATAAATGTTAAAATATTCTGATAGTTTACAATAACTATATGTTATTTTGGCTTGTGTTTTGTCTGAATGTAATCATTGTTGACTATCTTTTAAATTATGTACTGTATATCTACTGTACACCTTGCACTGTATTAGTAAACATTTGTTTAATAGGGAACGCACATATGCACAAGCTGTAGATGTTTAGCAACTATATGTGTACAGAAATTTCTTCATCGAAAGGAAAAGAGAAAGACATGGACTGGAGGAACACTGAAAACAAAATTTTCTTTAAGATGCAGTCCCACAAAAACACATTGGTTATTTTGTTCTCCCCATCTCAAATACAATTAAGATCAATCTTTAAGTTATGAAGTTGTAATATTGTGTCTACCACAAATGATCCAGGAATATCAAGGGATGCCCGTGGGGTGTTTGATCCTTGTAACACTCTCAAGTGAAGAAGAGAGCACTTCATTGTCTGAGAGCAGGAATTTACCTCCATGGATGATGTAATCTAGACACTGTACTGCACTGTTCTCAATATAAATAATGCGAAAATGCTGCCTGCTTATAAAATGTAATTGACCTCTCATAACTACTGTGTTTACTTATTATCAACAAACTGCAGAACCTTTAAACAGGGCACTGTAGGCTAACTGTCCTTTTTTAAAACAGCTCAGAATTAGATTCATTGCCTATAGGTGGTGCATTATGTATAAACCCCTGGAACAAGCATTGGATCATAAAAAAAACAACCTAAGAAGGTCCCGCATCCGCCCCCGCTCTTTTTTTAACCTCCTCCTCCTCTTCTTTTCTCTTGCCCTCCTCGCGGAACCCTAGCGTCCTCCTGTTGACCAAATTTCCCCGGTGACGTCAGAGTCCACGTACATCGTCCATGGAGGTGATGCTTGTGAATGAATGAGAGTCCCCTCCCCTCTCCATTACTAGTACTACGGGATCTCTATAAGAGCCGATCGCCGGGACAGCCCGCTGAATTTTACGAGGTGCAAACACGCAGGTGCCTGGACACGCGATCGAGGATAAACCGCAAAACCGGTGTTGACGGTAAGGTGAGATTGGTTGAAGATCCCATCTCTTATCATCGACGGGGTTCCAGTCAAATATGATTTAAATCCCAAATTCAGTTGCACTGTTAAAATGTACCGGTTTTAGCTCAGGTTGGGACTGGACTTACAGGTAAGTTTTTATTTTAATTTTACTATTTTTAACTGGTTTTGTCTCCTTGAAAAACAAGTGTTAATGTTGAGTTTGAAAGGCTCTTTTCAACCACGTGTGGCCACAAAATACTTAATTATAACATGCTTTTAAAACGTTATGGCTCACTGTTTCTTGTTTCTATAATTTATTTTGCGTTCCCATTAGTGTACATACGGTAGATTACAGAGGCTGGAAGTTACTGCAGTGTGAGTCACTTTTGCGCACATGGGCAGTGACAACTGTGAAAAAGAATGTATAGGGTGTAGCCTACGCCGACTGAATGTTAACCAGACTGCACTCGGTAGAGAATCACGACCGCCACAGTGTCGATTTCAGAGGTGTGGGGAATTCGTGTCTCAGTCGGTTAACTTTGAGAATAACCTTGCTCAGGCTTACACGTTACATTAGCCTATACGAACCCACATTTGGACAATACGGAAAACAACAGTTAAGTGCATTGTTCAGAGGTTGGTTTTTTGGCTATGCATACGTGGTGGAGAGACCTACTTATTTCACTGACCTACTATCACCGCCCCCGCCCCTCTTCGGTAGAGATGCTCGCCACTGTTTTTTCATGTTCAAATGATCGTGACGCGTTTTGGAGCTGAAGTCAATTGTGCGTCATTCCTGCGCACATACACACGACTTCCAATCAGCCAGCGCCGGAGAGCTTTAAAGACACAGATAACTTCGTGAACTGCATTGCGATGTGCTCTCGGTGATCTGGGAGATGAGGGGGTGGGAAACGCCCACAGGTACCTCCCGGAGAGGAACACGAGCAGAATACACAAAACGCGGGTCGATAATATGTTCCCTCGGTTTTTAGCGCGTCAGTGTCCAGCTGTGGGTGTGGGGTATATCAGCATGGTGTCAATAGATCTAGACGTGCGTTGAAAACCTCAAACACGTGGTTCTGTAGATTCATTTGTGGATCACTGTACAGTATGATATCTATCTCTTACCGTAAGGAAAAAAAACGCTGTCCACGGTTCTGAAAGTGGACTATACTTGATTCATATTAGGCTGATTTCGTTGATAACTTGATAAGATAACATCCTGCTTTCCTTATAGGCTTACTGCATCTTGTAACTGATATTATATTGTGCCCTTTTGACTTTCAAATATGTTAACGCTAATACATATACAAAAAACACACACCTTGACTTTATGTTCTCCATGCGTCTTTTGTCAGTTGCAATCGTCAATGTGTACTTTTTGTTTGGAATAATAGTTTAATATTAATTTTCAGATATATCTCTCTCTCTGCCCACGTGTGCGTATTTCAAATATAAACCGTTTATGTGGATATTTACGGTGAACACAAGCATTAATTCACCAACAGTCGTTCGCTGCTGTTCAGCACCACGGACAGCGGAAGAGGAAATATTGAACAATAGGTCTATATCGGGAAAAATTTGAGTAGGGTAGGGCGAACATCTGACCTTTAGGAGCCGAGATAAACTCGGCAACAACCTGTGGGAATCTTTCCATTAGAATATGTCACAGAAATTAAACAAAATCTGTAGGACTACTTGGCCAGTCCTATATTGTTATGTTAAGGTACAATCGTTTTTTATTTAACTAGAATGTCACATTGAGATTAAAACCACTTGTACAAGTTAGACCTAGCCAATACATGCAGGGTCAAATAGAGTCAAACAAATAACAGGACAACAACAACAGAATTAGGTCTGACAAAAATACACTTAATACAGTATAAACAAGGTAGTGATAATACGTCTTCATATATGTATAATAAAGTACTAGAAATGAAAAAAGTGGCAGCAGTCTGATTATAATGCTTTGGGCATGTGCATGACTTTATGAATTACATATTGCCTCATTAGATGTCATAAGGCATGCCATGCATGTACAGCCATAGGCCTACAGTACAGCCAGCTAAAGACATGTGAAACATGTCACATAATAGTTGTTTTATCAACTTACAATTATTATTATCATCATAATCTTCTTTTTTTTCTCTCTCAAATATAAACAATCCAGTTCCCAGAATAACTGACTATGTCTTTAACCAACAAGCATCTCTCTCTCTCTCTCTCTCTCTCTCTCTCTCTCTCTCTCTCTCTCTGCTTAATTTCTCATAGTTTCCTTATAAACGTCAGTGCATCAACACCTTGGCTCTAGACTGCTTACTGGTAAAACTCCACCAATGTACAGTAACAGTCTACAGTCATGGCTACTGAAGTCTGGCAAATCTCTTCAGTGTCTAATAAAATCCCCTATGTGAGGTTGTGGGAGCTATTGAGTGAAAACTGAGCACAACTGAAGGCAATATCACTGACATCACCAAACAGACGTCAGCCAGTGGTAACCCGAGCCAATCATATTTCTTACCCTGTCTCCATGGTAACCGTGGCATTAGATTGTTACTGTAGCAACAGCACCACTGGTAACAGTCTACAGCCATGGTCGCTAGGGGGCAAACACACATCTGAACAGCCAAGTAAAACACTGAGCAAAGCTGCAGGTAATACATAAGGTAATACATTTTTACATGTTACACTGACATATTTGTTATGGGAAGTATGCTTGTGGTTACAGCATTTCAATTTCTAGCCAGCCATTGTTTGAATAGTATTCTGAAGTATTCTTGTGTCCATGAGAAATGCATTAAGAATGTGTGATTATGCCACTGTATGCAGTAGACGAAGATTTTTTTTTTTATAAATAAAGTTGAACTTGAATTAACCCTGAATCATAAATGTGGTTCACACTACAAGATGAATCAACATGGCATTTTTTCACACAGCATATACAGTCTGTGAGATATAAAATAGACTCTAGACAGACACACAGGTGAAATAATATAAAACAATCATAAATAAGTTGTCAGTTGTCGCCGAACAAAGGTGTAACCAGCCAATGTAACAACAGTCTTATTAAATAATCTCTTTATTATCAGGCAGGACTGACAGTATGATGTGACCATATCTACAGTACTGTATACTTTACAGTACACTCATAAAGTATCTGTTTGTTATTTCCATGCATATTCAGTTGTATTTTGTATTAAATTTGGTCCCTGAAATAATATAAAATGGACTGCTTTTTCATTTTCAATGTTATACCACTTTAAATGTTTCTATGAATAAATTAATGAGCATAAATTAATTTATATAAATTTTCTGTGCCTCATTATTGACAGCAATGTAATCATAGTGTGATATTTTATTGATGCCTGCATAAGCTGAGAGACATATACTTAATACAAGAGCTTGAACTAAGTTCTTAAAGCACACTTAAAGTGTCTTCTGCTGATGAATGTCCATTGTCTCTTAACTATAAGAGGCTACATGCTGAATGCTGTTTTCCACCAGCACATAAACTCTTACTGTAGAGAGACCAGGACTCATTTACTACAGTCATACTGTACATTCTGACCAACTTTTGCAACAACATATTTTAGTATTGTTTTAAATGCTTGTCTTCTGGGTTGGAAACCTGACATGGTAAGATATACTGTAAATAGGCAGATGCCTAATAAACATAGGAAGAGATATAAACACAGTGAAAACAGAAACAGCTACGCTTTCCAATTGAAACAACTTACACAGTATTCTTAAAAAACGTAAGTAAACAGAAATGATGAGACAACAGACAGGGTGAGTGGGATGGGCTTCTATCTGCAGGCAATATTTGAATTTGTGGTGCTGACATTTACCAAAGTTTCATTACAAGTAGCTACTGTATGTACAGTGAGAGACTCTTTTAAACTACTACAGCTGGAGGCTTTAGTCTCTTCTGAACAGATATTATTGATTGCACAATAGCATAATAGTTGAGGTCTGTCTCAACGGAGTTCTTTCAAAGAGAGAAAAAAATCATTAGGCTTCTGTCACAACAAACAAACATACTGTACTGTACATGCAAATTATTGTTCCTTTGTAATAACCTACCCACTTTAGAGGGACAAAATAATAGAAGAACTACATTATTGTTATTGCATTGAGGATGCAAGTCTGATTATAGACAGTGGGATGAAGACAACGATGACTATATTGTGACAGCACTGTGCCGGGGTGGCTTTTGGCTTGACAATAAGGGACAGGCTGACCTCCTACACAGAATTAGTCATGTTTGTATAGCACTTTCTTCCAATCAAGACTTTTTTATCCAGCCATAACAACCTTCTCTCACACTGCCCTTCAGCTTCCCTCATTTGTCCTCTCACACATACACAGAGAGCCAACTCCAGCCTTACTGATACAGCTCAAGCTCCAGGGACTGCAAGTAAGCAAGGCACTTCTTCCATTGTAATTACCGTTTTATATCCATAAATCAAATTAAGTGTGTCTCTTCTGGGATACCAAGTGTAATGCCAAACATAACACGGACAGTTTAATTGTTCTCAAACCGTTCTTTTATCTCTTAGCGCTATTCTATATATTCTCTGTGTTGTTTTTATTTTTATGCATAAAAGGACCACTGATGTTTTTCAAATGGGAGTCTGGTCTGTTCTAGGCCTAGTGCCAACTGGCCAGGATGGGATGTTTTCACAGAGGTGTCACAAACCTGCAGCTCAAAACATTATTTATGGGTTTGTTCCATTTTGTTATACCAGTGCACCAGTAAACAAAACTAATGAAGCAACAATGCAATGTCAAAACTGGGGCACTCCCATACATAAATGAAATGGACCTATACTGTGTGAGCTACTCCCGTGTTATCTCTGCTATTCCCACTCTGTGGTAAGATACTTTCCACAGAGTAGAATACTTCCATATCCCGTTAGAAACACCTGTCCAGCCTATAGGTTTAACTTAGGGACACACATGAATGTATAATATTTGTCATATAACATCTAAGTACGGTTTGTTTTGTCCCTCGGAAAAATATGTATTCATGACGCAAACAGTAAAAATGATACAGATAACCATAATCATATATATAGTTGCACATCTTTCCAACAGCTAAGCATAGGTTCCTGACTATAGTGTCACCCACCTACAGTACGAAGTTCCTCCATCTTTAAGTACAGGCAAGCTTAAATCACTCTTCTTTGTCATCTTGACCACGTCTTATCCGTCATCGTGCAATTCAGGCTGGGAAGTAGGCTACTGTAGACACAGACACACAAACAGAGAAAAAATGAGGCACATGTTTCGATATGCTACCCAGCAGTGTTGACTTACTGGTATATATACTGCAGTACATAGCCACACTATACCCAGCCCAGACGGTCACATGTGGCTGCCTAAATTCACACCAGCTCAACACAGCCAACAATAATAAGGTGGGGGTACACAAAAATAATTCAAAATAAATCTCCCACTGTTTATTGTGTTGATTGTTGTGGTGTGGTGAGTCACAAAAGATGTTACAAAACTAACAAAATACTGTCTGCATTCGTTTCACAACTCCATTTCTGAGGCAGATGTCAAACAGTCAGGAGCGAGGAAGAGGGACAAAGGACAGCTAAACGCTAACAAACGGCTGGATAATGAATCAACCCAATGTGTGGGTAAATGTTAGCTGGCCTTACCGCTCTGCAGCAGGCCAACAGATGGGGTCACTGACAATAGCAAGAGAAGGGAGGAGACAATGATGTGACTCATCCCTTCCCTAGACAGAGAAATAAACAAGTTGAATACATCATGGGGATAACATGTTTTTCACCCATAGATAGGCTACCAGATATAGAAGCAGACAATAATGATTATTGAAACCTTACCTATGCATGTGTTGTGGTCTTGCCCATTGGGCATAAAACCTTTATTTTCATTAGATTTGCAGTCAATATTGTATTGAACAATGTAACAACGTAGTCAAACATGCAAAAAAATAAAAAAGGGTTGATTATCATAATAATTGTTATTATGTTGTCAATTTAGGCTACAGGCAAAACCACAATATTTTCTTTTGAGCAGTAATTACAGCTTTAGAGATAAAAACAAGTCTTTTGTAGCTTGACACAATTAAGAAACTGTACTTGTGACTCAGTGCTTGGTCTTTAATCTATCTAGTCACAACAGCTAAAGTCTACATTATAATAAGATGGGGGAGGGAGGAGGACTAAGAATGTTTAACAAAAAATATAGCAGTACAGACAGAACAATTTTTTGTTGGGTGATTCTTTGCAGTTATGTTAAGTGGTGCATGATGTAGTACGTAGCGTTGCGTTGCATACTGACCGTTTGTCAACACCATGGGGCTCGGAGACAATCGCCATCGTACTTTCGTCCCGTGTTACTTACTGTATGTCCTAGTCTCGTAGTGCCAGCCTTGACTTGCGTTCAGCACTGAGTTGCTTATGTGACGTAGTGCTAATAGACGGAAGAGGCCGATGCTATACTTCTGTCCCAGCTGTCCCCTATAACCAAAGTATTTGTGGCCAACCCCCCTCTGCATGAATAGGAACGCAGATGGAGGAGAACGTGTGACGGTAAAACTAGAGTAAGCAATATAAACATCACAAGGAAGACTTAAATGTAGCACGGCCTTCCATTTTTAGTACAAGGATATTGATCCCTCCCAAATCGGGCGTGCGCCACACCGAGATTAGTTTAGAGTGAAGTGTGACGTGGGTGATGTGGCTTCAAGTTACTACTGTACTACACTGTACATCGCAGCCGTGTACGCTGGATGTACACGTGATGTGTGTGAAACACTGACATCAAGTGGTTAAACACTAGGACTGCACTGTACCGCCAATGAGCCAGAGAGCAGGCCAGACTGCTGCTCAGGTAGGTGGCAGAGCTGAGCGCATCTTTGGGGTACGCATCCAGTATAATATCATTTACCCGTGGCTATGCGAGAGAAACATCGTTAAATCCCCCGCATGGACATTAGCTGAACTTTCACTACATTCATTAGACTATCCTAAAATAATTGATCACCTTTACTCAAACAAATAAAGGTAACAGCATGAAATGTAGAATCCTCTTATTCAAGATACATTTTATTGTCATTGTGCAAACACGACAAAATTAAAATTGCATCCACCTCAACTGGTGAATTTGTATACACAAACATTGCATTATTTATATATATATTTATTTATATATACACAAGATGTAAAAAAACAACAAAACATTTTTAACTCAAGAAATACACAATATGAACCAGATATCAGCTGTGAAACAGTGTAACCGGCACAAACCTGCATCCCATTCTGTAGCCAAGTACCCAAGTATTCAGAAAAACACTCGTAGACACGTGGACCACAGCATAAAAAAATAAAAAAATATGGGCATCTGGGAGAACAGCCTGTATCACACTGGCTGCTGTTGCCAAGGAGACGTAGCGGCAGGTTACAGAGAATATCCAACAGAGGAGCTCTATAAGCAATTCTTTATAGGAAACTTGAAGAATATCCTAAACACATACTTGAGAAAGGACAGATTCCCAGGAACACTAAAGACTGCAGCACAGCTGTCAATCAATGGTTGCTATTGCAGCTAAAGAAAACTAGAATGTTTTTATTGACAGACTGTTCTATTAATAAATAATGAGACCAGAGAGAAGTCGTGACTAACAGCTTGCACATCCAGGAACTGACATTTCTTGGACTAATGAACTGCCCCTTCGTTTATTATCTTAAGTTTAGTGTAAAAAACTACTAGTCACGTCAACTCTTATGTGAAATTGATATTTTATAGCTTCTATCTCTAGCATTCAGTATTATCAGGGAATTACAGTATGTGAACAGACAGACATCCAATCACCCCCATTATGCAGGATGTTGGTTTCCTCCTGTCAATCTTGGCTGTCTTACAGCACGAAAGGAAAATAATGTATGCAGAAAGGATTGACAACATTGAGTTCTGACATTACTTATTGAAATTAAAAACAGTCATCTTTAAATTTATTTAGACATAAGATTAGTATAATAGTGAACATTTTTCCTTAGCTTGAGGAAATATCTCTCTATTAGACTGCTACACATACGATAAATATAACCTCTCTTTCATGTTTTGTACACCGAAAATATTCAGATCCCTGTGCATAAATAAGAAATCCAAGAAATGTCTTTACTTGCATCTGTCTCCGTTGTCGATTAATAGACTGTAACCATATAACCACGCTCCACCTTCGATCTGGCCTCAGCAGTGATTCATGGTGGTGGCACAAGACATGGGTCAATGAGGGCAGTGGTCATGACGCAAAGTGTCATTCTCCTTGACAGCCACAGGGGGCGCCCTGGTTCTGTCCACACGGCTTTGTATCGGGTGGGGCCTCCGTGCCAGGCTTCTGCAGGAAGTCAGCAACAGTGTGTTAACACTCTGAAAAGCAACTCAACCCACCTCAGACAAGTTTAACATCTGTGATCCAGTGTGGTAAATGTGAGGATTATTCACAAAACAACAAACCACTTCAGTTAATTTAAATCAAACATGGAGTCTAACACAGAAGAGTACTTGTGTTGCCCGTCAAGGTCAAAAGTACAACACTAAAAACCCCAGCAGTCCTTTCTGCTGCTTATGGCTACACAGCCACTAGGTGTCACTATAGTGACACTAACTGCTTTCTCACTTGAGTTTGTCTGCGGGCTGGCCGTGCTGGTTGGTTGTCGGGGTGGTTAGGTGTCCAGGGCCCAAGGCTCTGATTGGAGTAGAAGTCCATGGGGTAACGCTCCTGCCAGGTCACCTGCTGCAGAGCCACGGCTGCCTGATAGGTGGAGAAGACACACAGGCAGACAGACTCATGCAGCGATATACAGTATGTGGTACAGTGTGTGGTATGGTACAGTAAAGCTCTCTTTCACTGTGGTGTTTAGCCCTCCTGTTGACCTTCTTATATATTATTATGCCACCAGATGGCGCCATCTGATTGTCTCGTTCTTTTTATTGTCATTGCTGTCTGTATTTATTTATTTCTTTATTAATTATTTCTTCATGAATTTGTGTTGTTTTTATGTTCCTTTTACCCCCCTTGTTGTCCTCGGCTCAGCAGTGCACATCATAAATGTGTGTAAGCTGTAGAATTAGGATTGGCGCCCTCTATATGCCACAAAGAGCTAGTGCATTGGGTCAGTTTGAGGAGGACAAAAGGAGGGTTAACTTTAAACAGCAGCGGTAGAAGAAGACACGCGGAGAGCGACTTTGAGTGTCACAATATTAGGCGTGGATAACAGGCAGAGTTGTCAAGTTATCTCCATGCAGCTGGACTGCATGACACAACAGATGTTGGAGTAGAACAAAAGCACTGGCATGATACTGCTATGACACAAGTCAGAATACTCCATATGGAGCCTCGCTGCTTCTGAATGCTGATTGCGATATTGATTGAGTGAATGGTTCAAAGATTTAAGTGGGTAAATGAACGTAATATGTTACAGAAGGAATGAATATGAACACATTCATTCTTTTGAAAGTAAAGCATTAAAGCGTTGACGTGGAATGTAAAATGGGATGGAGCTTAGAAAACACGTTGTCTTGCGTAAACTCAGTCACTACACGTGCGGACATTTTCCGATCTCACCACAGATTTGCATTCAGAAAGAAAGCTTTTCCCCCGATGTAGATCCCTTTCAACAGAGACGTTTCAAAAAGATTGGAGAATTGAAAAATGGGTAAACACTATTTTGAAAACCTTGGGTGTTAAAATGACCCAGCTTTTCAAAATGCTTTCATGTAATTAATGACAAACGCTGTACAGCATTGTAGAAGTATCACTAAGGCACAAGGACTGAAAAGCTATAAATGATTCTCCAAGAGGCACAAACACTGTTGCTGGTGTTTAGGCAATGTGCTGCCAAAAACAGCACTGCACAAATGGTACACCTCACCACTCCTGGAGGGATGTTATTCGTTGCTGTGGCACAACCTCGCAGAGTTTGCCAGGAGAAGACAAGTAGGGCACCGCTAATGATGTTGACAATATGCGAGGTAGTACGACTAAAATTAAATATCACCCACAATGCCTTGGCCGCATATGACCCGGTAAACAACAGAGAAGATTAAAAATATATAAATTGGTCCGCATTAAAGCGAATATGGATTTTCTTGCACCATACAAGTATTGGACAGGGGTCTAATGAGTCTCTCTATCAATATCTTGGATTACCACAGAGCACAGTTATAGAGTTTACCACTGAACTAATAATTAGAATGAAATACATATTATTTTACACAAAAACGTCTTTAGCCATTTGCATTAATGTGCTTCTATTACCTGCTATCAGCTCCCACAAGGGGTTTTTAATGGTCCGAATGTATTCGTCCGAATTACCCCGTGTTGGTGCGTACCATGGCAGACATTCGTCCACACACTGCAGAGCTCAGAGCCAAATAATGGTTGTGTCGATAATATCAAGTTAGACATCTCACCAGTTGCAACTGCCATCATTAATGCAGGGATTGACATTATGGAGCTTGATTGACATTATGGAGACTTGCGGTGGGCGGCTAGGGAGCTGGCCAGGACCTGGCCAGGACCCGAGGAAAGCCTCTAAAAAGCTGGACACTCATGCTGCATGCTTTACGGTCATACTGTATATATACTTCATGTCATATTGGCCAGATGTTTATAGCCTGTTCACCAGGACTGGAGTTCAGTTGAAATGGACAATAAAACAACAACAACAACAACAACAACAAATAGATAGCCACACATTGAAAAGGTGGTTTCTAGAAGAGTGGTCACAGACAACAATGGAACCTCGCACACACGCTGTCAAAGATAATTCCCCTCAGTCAGGGTTCCCACTCTTTTCCAGACAGAATTTTCCAGGACATTCCCATTACTTCACCTCATATTTCCGCAACATAACTGAGAGCAGCTTATTCCCGTCCATAAACATCCATTTTAATGTTTCTATGATCTACAAGCATAACGTATCCTTTAGCCTTGTAGGTCAATCTCAGCTACATAAAAACAGGAGAACACAACATTTTCCAGGACATTTTACGTTCTCCTCTAATATCCCATGTGCCTTACTGGGAAATTGGTTCCATCCCAGTGCTAGCTGCTCCTGCTAATCCCTGCTCTCACAGCAATGGCCAAGGTATCTCACTCTGGCCATGAATATAACATGAGGCCTGAGAATACCCAGCGCATTCTACACCCCACCCATCCAACTCCTATATCATTGCCCTACATCCTCATCCTAAATGCCACAGAGTAACATACTGTAGGCAGGGTGCAGCATTGGCCGCCAGAGAGATAGCTTAGCTAGAAAGGGGTGTGGTTAACATTTCACATGACAAGCTTTGGCTTCACGCATCTTCATAATAGAGTATAATAAACCGGGCTGGTGTGGTGATCATATCATATTGCTGTGTACATACAGTATCTACTGTATGTGCTTCCCCGTGTGCTGCAATGTTGTTTTTACCCCAGCCGTCTTTTGAAATTAAGATAATATCAATAGTATTCCTACATACACATATGCATCTGGTGACCATACATTTCCCTTTGGAATTAATGACGGACATCACACAGAGACAGGTGTATCAGTGCCAGAGCTGCAGTGGCATTAAGCCAGCTTGTATTTGTCGACGCACTGGCCCAGCTGCAGGAGCACTTTGAAATGGATCTTTATGAGTGCTGCTATCTGATCCATCTCTTTCTCATTAGAAGACAAACAAAACACACACACACACACACACACACACACACAAAACTAAAGGAAAGAAAAGACAGCTGGAGAGGCCACATGGTCCAGTTGCCTGCAGG
>JAODUG010000005.1:1146909-1161420 GCA_027564795.1 Aphredoderus sayanus | reverse complement strand
GTAGAATTAGGTTTAGCGCCTTCTATCTGCCACAAAGAGCTAGTGATTTGGGTCATTCTGACCCGGAGTACATTACGGGGGTTAAAAAAACATTATTTTTTTTTGTTGGCCTGGTTAACGAATGCCTGCAAAGTGAGTGTCTCTTCAATGTCAAGTTGTCATTCTTGTGTTCTACCAGGGAGAGACTGCATACATTCGTGTGAAAGTAGACGGTCCTCGCAGCCCGAGCTATGGACGGTCGCGTTCCCGTAGCCGTGGCAGCAGAAGCAGAAGCCGGAGTCGCAGCGCCAGCCGCAGCCGCAGCAACTCCCGTGGCCGCGGCAGAGGATCTCCGCGCTACTCACCACGCCATAGCCGCAGTCGCTCTCGTTCCTAGACCTTTCTACTACCAATGTTTTCCCCTTTTGAAGAACCTCTTGTGCGCCCACTGTTTTTACCCCCTTTTTATTTAGTTTTCTTGCTTTTTTTTTTTTGTTCCAGATGTCAACAGTTGATTTTAATTTTTTTGCATTTCATGTCCTGATGTCCTTGTGGATGATCTTGGTATGTGTAGGTGTTTCCCATTCACCTTTCCTCTCCTTCCAGCTGCTTATTTTGTTTTTTTTTGTTTGTTTCGGTCCCCTGTTTCAACTGTCTTTTCGATTTTTGCAACGGTGGAAATTGTGCCGTGTGGAACTTCAAAAAGGTTGAGCTGTATTCAGTTGCGCTCAATGTTTTTGCAAGTGTTAGAAAAAATTTAAGGGGTGTTTTTTTGTTTACTGTTTTTGTCCCTTGGGATAGCTGGGTGGGCGGATGGGGTGGGAGTACCAGTGCTTAACTGTATTTTACCCTTGTGTCTTCCTTTAGACATCTGAAGATAAGGATTAAAAGAGTGATTTGGAATAAAACCATTGTGGATCACATTTCATTTGTATGGTCAGGATAGGACATCTAAGTGAGGAGGAGTCAGGTCATGGCTATGGTACGCTTCATATTCCATAAATTGAGGTTTTGATTGGTTGTAAAAGGATGCATGTCAAAATTTTGCAAAGCTCAATGTTAAATTCGTTGGGTTGTTGGTTTCTTTTTTTCTTTTTTTACATGTCGCTCTGGCCTTGTGTCAGACTGAGCAGTTTTGAGTCAACATTGTGACATTAATGTGATTGTGTAACATTTGCCGTCACCTTTTTAGAAAGAATCCAAATTACCACTTAGTCTGGGTATGCTTTTAAGATTCTTCGCCCCCAAAGGTTAACTCTAAAACTTGTGAATGGACTTAGTGCTCATTGGCTTTTTTAATTTTTTTTAGGTAACCATTACACGCGTCATGAGTGCTCATCATGAAAATTGGATTAGGCCCCAATCTGATATTATTCTAACGGTTTGCCTCTGATTTTCTTCCTGGTATTTCAAGGTTTTGATTGGAGGAGTGGCTCAGTGGATCCCAATCCTTGGCGCTGGATGAGTGGATCGATTAGGGAAGGGATAGGCAAGGATGGATGCTTGGAACGGGATCTGTTTTCCAGGAATCAAAATGAGTTGATTCGGAGTCCCAGAGCAACTTTTTCCAATAGCCAATCTAAATTTTTTTTGAGCGATATGGCTTTATTTACAAGAAAACGAAACTGAGGACCAGGAAGTTGGATCAAAGGATGGAATCGTAGATGCCTGGTATGAGGGGAATTAAATTGGGTGGCTTGGGATATATTTGGGAGTAGTTTGTATTTCTTTTTGCTTAATCATACTTTTTCTCTTAGCGTTTTCAATAAAATTCTCTTAAAACTTATTTTAATTGGTGTGCAGTTTTTCTTGGAAGTTGATTCATTTGATAACACGTATCTGAATCAGAAAATCAGCATTAAAACGGCTTGTCCAACAAACGTCCAGCAATTATCACAAGTGCTGATTTTGAAATCTAGTAGAAACAAATCTCATTGGTGCAATGCAAATATTCCAGATTTAGTCATTACTGTTAACGACCGTTCATTTCATACAATATGTAACAATGCCCTTTGAGGCATACTGTATGCAGACTATGACATCGGTTGCTGATGAGCTGACCCGTAGTCGTGCATTGCCAATGCATTGTGGGATGAAATAGGATGCTGGCAGAAAGTAGCAGGGGAAAAATGCTTACAAAACGAAGAGGTTGCAACTCGGCCAATGGGTGGGCGCGCCACCAATTGAGGGCGGGGAGACGATAGGAGATTAGCTACCTTTCAGTCAAGTAGCCAACGGATGCTGATGGTGTTAGCATACTGAACTCTTGGCTATACTATCGCATACTGAGATTTCACGTTACTATGTAATTCAAAGACGACCATTGTGACACTTTACACCATATAGTCGCTGTTAAATTAAAACCCTAATCTACAGCAGGCCAGGTGAAATACCGATTTAGTGAAAGTAGAAGTGTTCCGGCGAGCTTTGAGAGGTGAGTAGCCTTTAACTGTACCTTATTAAAATGACACTACTGTTACACAGGTCTTTAGTTAACTTGGGGTTCATCTAGTGACAAGCTATCAATTGACGTCTCAATTTGTTCAACCCCATTCATCGCAAGTTTAATAAGACTGGTCAGAATGTGCCAATCTCTTCATTTATTTTTGCCAAGTAACGTAACTCCACCTGTATCAAGTTTCTCGGCTTTCTCAGCCAATATATAACGCACAGATCGTAGTCCTGTAAAAACAGAAACGCGTGAATAGGCTACTGATAACGACTGGGTTGTTCATTAAATACATTTCTAGTCTAAGCAAATCTACCAAAACGCCCAGTTGTATTGTGCGTGTCAATGCGCTACGACATTGGCTTGGCTAACGGTTGCACGTGTCGTAAGTGCGTTACAAGGCTGCAATTCATTTCGTGCGGGTACGGGTAAATATTTTCTTGTCCGCAGACATCATGACTGACAGGAAAGCTGTGATAAAAAACGCAGACATGTCTGAGGACATGCAGCAGGATGCTGTGGACTGTGCCACCCAGGCGATGGAGAAATACAACATAGAGAAGGACATTGCAGCTTACATCAAGAAGGTGATAAAGGACAAGCTTGAACGAAGTTAGCTTTTCTTTACTGGCTTCAACACATGGGAGTGCCCATTGGCTGGAAACGCATATTTAGTGGTTTTTAGAACTCTGATACTAAATGAACCACTCGGTATTGAATGCATTGTAGACAAATAACTGTCAGCTATGCATACTAGCTGAAGAAGTGTATTTCACTGGTCTTTGCATGTAGCCCACTCAAGACACAGGTGTTATAACATAAGTGTATGCAGCCTCTAAGTTGAAAGCATGTGGTCTTATGCTACACCTCTTGCAGTTTGTGAGGTCACAAATAACAAGCTAAGAATTTGTCTTTGATTTAGTCTGCCGAAAGTCCATTTCAAAGATGGTTCTATGGTGCTATAGCGGTCTAATGCCGAGTTCACATTACGTGACTTTCAAAGTTGTATCGCTTAACTGCACACATTATTACACCGGTCTTTCATTTCTCCCTATGATAGATCAGTGACGGGTCACACACAAAAAGATGTTTCATACATCTCTCAAACAGGATGTAGATCCCTCTTGCAGTAAGCCTTGCCTGTGCCTATTCAGCATGGAGCCTATTTTGCAAAAATTACACCTTTTACAAACATTTTGCACCACTTGGTTAGAATTGTAGAATCATTGAAACATGAAACATTCCAGGGACCAGGGATATGTTTTTCTTCAGGTATTTTGCGATTGTGAAGCTTAACACTAGTGCTGTCCTCCGGGTCAAACTGACCCAACGCACTATTTCCTGGTGCCAGCAGAAGGCAACCAGTTCTAATTCTACATCTTACACAGACACCTGATACCTATGCAAGACATAAGCAAGTGTCGCCATCTGCTGGCGGAAGAAGGTAGTGCATTTGAAACTCGTGGACAACAGGAGGGTTTACATACTCCTCATTGTTTTATTTTTCTCCCATGTGTTGTACTCTCGTTGGCTGTAGATTGTTACTGCTGGTCATGATACACTCGGGTAGCATCGACAGCTGTTAGATGATTGTGGTCTGAGCTGGGGGTTTTGTCTGCGACGAAGATTAAGATCTTGGTGTGAAATCAACATTAAACGCACTACCATGTTGCAGCAGAGGAGGCGCCAACCACAGCGTGGACATGACGTGCTGCGCCATCTGCTGGCGCAACAAGGTAGTGCGTTTGAAACCCGAGGACAGTGGGAAGGTTAAACTATCTTATCTAATCTTTTCAGGAGTTTGACAAGAAGTATAACCCTACATGGCACTGCATTGTGGGACGGAACTTCGGCAGCTACGTTACCCATGAGACCAAGCATTTCATTTACTTCTACCTGGGCCAAGTGGCCATTTTGCTTTTTAAGTCCGGCTGATTAGTTTCTGGAGCACTTTTGACCCTTGTAATAGGAATGCACTGGCGATGGATGTTTTATTTATTTTTTTGTAATTAATTTTTTATGTTAACGGAGAGCCTAATGACATACCATAATGCATACCATCTGTGTGCATTTGCATGGACCACACAATTTAATGTTTGTTGAAATAAGTTTACTTTTCAACTGAGGTAGTATAGGTTAATGTTGTTCAGGATATATATAAATAAAGCAAGCTTAATGGCACTGGGGTGGTATCTGCTTTTCCTTAGCAGGGACTGTGCCACACTCTTAAAATGGGGCTTCTGTCAGTATAGGCGCTACAGACACATTTTATTGGACATCTGTCTGAATGCCTACATTACTTTACATTTGTAAACCGTTTGAGTATGTTTTTGATCAAATGTATTAATTTGATGTCAAATGAGAATAGCTATCTGTTGGACCATGGTAAATTTGTCTGGGTACAAATATTTAATAATTAACTGAAAATATAACATCTTAATGGCACTTTGAAGAGGCTGCATGCCTGGAGGAGGTGAGGAATTAATACATAAATGATCAACACAACAGGGATAGTGGGATATTGATATTGTGCGCTTTCTATCTTGATGTTCAATGTTAGTAGGAGAAACAAATAAAAACTTGGGCCTGAAGACCTACACTGTAAAGGTAGTATTAACAATACAAGTGAAAAACAATGTACTGGCACTGGATTAATGTGAGTTATCAATCTGTTTTCAGTCATGATATAGCTTCTTTTTTTTTCTCCATTTTCTGCTGTCTCATGACATTTGCATTGCCTGGATAGGCTTGCAACCTACATGTAAGCCTTGAGCAGTATGTCTATAACCTGCTCTGTAATATTTGCTCTTGTACGTATTGTAAGACACTTTGGATAAGTGTCTGCTAAATTAATTATGTAACTAATGCATACATGCAAATGTATGCAATGAGTCATGACTTTTGGTCACCTCTTAAGTTTATGCCCCTGCACATCTACCTGTATTTATGGGGCTCTTCTGTTTCTGTCAAAGTTTCTGTCAACTTCTTTGTTTCACCTTTTTTTCTTCTTTTTTTTATATCAATATTTAAATGTAGAAATAATCCCCGCACAAGGTCCAGGCAATTATAGGTCTTTGAGGTTCCGTTATATGGCATTAGTGGGAGAATTCCTTCATTAAATAGAACTGTCTTGCTGTGCAAAAAGATGATCGAATGTGTATTCAGCTGTCCTGTAAGTTTAAAAAAAAAAAATTTGTATCTTGTTTTCTTGGATTGACATGGTCCTTGCAGTCTTGTACCTAAACAGGTTTAGTTTAATAGTTTAAGTAAATTTGTTATATTTTCCACTGGCATGCATCTATATGCTGTTCCAAAGTTGCACATG
Source organism: Aphredoderus sayanus (assembly GCA_027564795.1). Classification (NCBI taxonomy): domain Eukaryota; kingdom Metazoa; phylum Chordata; class Actinopteri; order Percopsiformes; family Aphredoderidae; genus Aphredoderus; species Aphredoderus sayanus. The sequence goes on along the minus strand of JAODUG010000005.1, from coordinate 1,155,667 downwards.
ATGTGCCTGTCATTGCTCTCAACTGTAATCTGCTTTAGTACAGCCCAAAATATGTAATCTATAACAATAAAATTTAATCGACATGTTGCTTTTACTGTCCCTGTATTAGGCTAATACCTACAGAGTAATTTAATGTAAGTTTATGTTGGTGTACTTGTGCAGAGACAATTATTACCCATGTTCAGCCTGGATATAAACCCACAGTGTTGGTTAGTGTAAATCACAGACTAATGGACTTTAAATTCTGTAGAAAACATTGAGCCTTAAGTTTAAATTTTTTCTGTATGTGATTGCAGGTGTAAAGACATGATTTCTACAGTAAATAGAAAGTGAGAAAGCATAAAGCAATTTAAATGAGATGTTGCTAATTATTCATACTTACTCGTGTCAGTTTGTCATTTAATGCTAAAATATAATGACATTAAAAGCCTTAGAAAAATATGGAGTTCCAAGTGATATCCATTTTAAGAAAACTTGGTATTGAGTATTTAGTTGAAGGATAAAGTTTTAATTTCACTATCAGACATCAGTTTCACAAGACAACAAAAGCTCGAGCTTTTTACAAGTAATTAATCACATGGGACCCAGTTTTTGGTAGATATTGGCAGTCTAACCTATATAGCATGGCCTGTATTTTTCTGTGTGCTCACATTGCATATAATACTGCTAGTTCATTTTGAATAAAACTGTGCTTTTACAATATTGCTGTCAAGTACTTTTTTTGAGGAGTGGCAGTGGTGGGTGCACGTACTGATACTATAGGTCCATTTTATTGACTGTGATGGTTAGTATGGGATTCCAATTTTTGGCCACTAGATGGAGACGTTTTACTTGACATGAAGTGCAGAGGTATACCATATTCGCAAAACTTTCAAAGTCGTATTTTCAGTAGAAACAACGTACTGATGTGTTTATCAACAGGTCATCTAAGCAGCTTTCATAAATGCAGAACCTTTTAAGAATTAAACATGTTGATATTGAGAGATAAATGGCATTCTGAATGTATAGAAAAACAATTGTCATTAGCCTACACAATCACTACATTAAATAACAAGTGGACAAACTAGGTAAAGACTGGTTGGTTCAATGTTGGTAATTTCATAAATAGTAACTTGAATAGAAGAGACATTTCACTGACCCGGAAGTGAGTATGAGTTAAGCAAATACTTTATCACAATGAATGGAGCCCATATTCAAGTCTTAACATAACTAAAGGTGTAATCACATCAATTGTTTTATCCTACCAGGAAACCTGGAACCTTTATCTTCCTCTAACAGTCTAGAGTGAAATAGTGAAAATGTGCTGATAGCCTTGCTAATTCTGAGATCAATAAAAGAAGAAAATGGGTTTTGTGAAGATAGACACAATCGAACCTAACATAAACAGTACAGTATGTTTAGACATACTATTGTACTTCTGTTATTTTATGTTGTCTTTTTTCTCAAAGCTCTTATTTAGATTGGACATGAGTAGCCTTACCCAATATTTGCAAGTGGTGTAATCCTAATTCACACAACCTTTAAACCCTTTGGAATCACTTTGTGTTATGAATGTATTTGGTTGATATAATAGCTTCTCCAATTTAGATGATGATACTCACACCCACACCAGAGGTTTTATCAGTCTAATGTTTATATAAATCACCTGTGTGGACAGTGGCTTAATTGATCCAATAAATCTACACTTCTAGGTCATTGTGAAAATGGTACATTTAGATTGTATGACCAAGATCAATCCAACTAGTATTGTTTACAGTGAAGTTATGTACTACCCAATGAGCTTTTTGCACTTTTGCACTAAATTTATGCACTATGGAATTGCCCTGCAGTTGGTCAAAGATTAAATAAAGATTTTCCTGTTGCATTCTATCAAGGTGATGACAAGAGGTGAAAGGATGGATGAGAATAAAATATGAGTGTATGTATGTATATATTTGTTTTACTTTTTTCTATTCTGTGGATATAATCTACTATTGAGGATGGAATAATCATAGGAATAAAGCATGCATTTTGGAATGCCCTTGCATAGGGTGCTCGAAGGTGATTTGGCTTATTAGGATCATGTTTGGTGTGCAGTTTGTTCTAATGATTTCCTCAGAATGGAATCTAGACATGAAACCTAGCATTGCAATGCAGGAAGTCACCGAATCAGTCATGCCATGCAGTTACACTTAGGTATGGGGTCATTAATAATCTTAATGTCATTTAGATTTATAAAAAAAAAGGTGACCTCATAGGAGGCATCACTCTTTGTTGGCTTAGCAGGAGCACGCAATCGTGATTTTTATAAAAACATATCTGAAAAGATGTATGATACAATAAGAACCTACACAGCATTAGTATCTTGTAGAGGTGTAACAACAGACATTTCACAATTCAACAAATTAAGAAGATACATTAAAAAGTGTATTTATGTTGTTTGTCCTATATTTTATACTGAACATATAGTAAAGCTACACAGAGAAACACTCACTTCAGACCTGCCTCTGTTTGCAAACACTAAAAAGTTCAAATTGCATTCATTTGGTTAGTGTCTGAATTGATGCATGAATAATAATGAATGTCACAATTCAAACAATTTAATTTAGTTTTGAAGTCATTCTGGATTGTAACAAAGATAGCATAACTGAGTCAGGAGCAGGTTAAAGGTTGAAAAATTGGCCTTTCATAGACCGCTTTACTTTTTTTTACCCAGTGCACAGATACTACAGACAACACACAGTATACAGAAATTATTTTCCCTGATGATGAAAATAGTAAAACCTTTAATCGACTGTCAGATTGGTAGGGGTGACATGGGCTTGTCTGATTGTCAACTAGAATTATTTGTTTTCAACTGTCTAAAAGCCTCCGGATTTCTCTCACTCACACATACATCTTATCTGAGCCAAACCCTTTATGGACCATCATCTTGTAATCCTGCTCCTTTACTACCTCCACTGTACGCTGCTGTCAAGGATAAGGTAATTAGCTTATCATAAAAACATGATTTATAAAACCTCTGCACAATGAGGTAACTTCTTTGATGCCTTCTAAAGCCTCTATATATTACAGGTCTGAAATATGAAATCTGGTTAGAGTTTTAAGTCAGTGGTGGAACTTACTTTGAAACTAGTCATTCCTACATAACGTCAGAAACATCGTCATTCGCCTCATAAGTGGACAGAAAGCTTGGCACCTGCCTCAGCTTTACCTTGCCTTATCGCAGATAATATCCCAGCATAGGCATGTGACATTGGGCAACGGGGGCCATAAACAGCCTCAACGCTTTATGAGTGGGTGGGACTGTGAACTTCCAGTGTCACAGAGTGGCTGCAGGGGCTCTGTGTGCATGCCTGTCACCTTCACATAACATTAACACCCTGTCCTTTTCCTAGTAGTAGTGCAGTATTCGGTTCCACCACAGTGGCATGTGAAATGTGCCCCAAAAACAATTAAAACGTGAATGGCTCAAATGCCAGCCACAAACACTCCGAGCGCAATGTGTAAATGCTCCACTGGAGGCACTGTCGGGGTGATTCGGAGCGTCAGCGCTGAAAACGATCGATGCCAAGTGGTCAAAATCTCTTTGAGAATTTTAATAAGGTTATAAACCTAACTACTCCCCCCTCCCTTCCCCACCTATTTTTATTTGATTGCCGTAGTTCTGTTTGGTCGGCTCTGACTCACCTCAGGGTTTGTTTGAAGACCCAGCAAAAGGCAAAGTATGTGGAGGGGCCACTGGGGCCATGCAGGGGGGGGGGGCCCAGCTATGCAGGGGGTGTGGTAGGGCTGCTAGGAGGGTGGGAAAGTCACACAGGTAGGGGACCGGCGCAGGCTATGGGACTGTGCAGTCACCATGTCTCAATCTACAAAGCAGCCCTGCATGACCAGTCTGGCATCAACTAATGGGCCCCAATTACAGTTTCGCTGTCCTCCAGAAAGCAGGCAGTGTTGCATGACTCACTGCCTCACAGTTGGTTAGTTAAAAAAATACATGGAAACAATAAGCATTAAAGGGACTCCAATTTCAGAACGAGTTTCCATAGGACTTGTTCATATTTGTTTGTAGTACGTAGCACTGCACCACTGCCGTCTGATGCCTATTGATGTCTATTGATAACATGCCATGCAGTCCCAGAGAGCATTTCCAGTGAAGACTGTTGAGATGCAGATGGAGCAAGGCACCAACAGGACTTCAAATGTAGGATGGTGGCCAGCTTAGGTTGGAGTGGGGCCGTCGGCGGGGGTTGGGGTGGAAAGGTCAAACTGATGTTGGACTGTGAAGCCAAAGAGGGACATTTCTTTCCGACAGGATGCCTCCTGTGGTCAGGGTTAATGTACTGTTGGAGGGACAGAGATGTGCGGGTGAATTAATTTACAGGGTGAGCAGAGGAGCGTGGAGATAGTGGGTCAGAGTCCATCACAGCGCCGGGGTCATGATGGTTGTGTGAGGGGGGGTGTCTGAACACAGGTTGCTGCTGGTTGGGTCTGGCTATATCTGATTATTCCAACAGCATCCTCATTATCGTCCGTCGAATCTGCATTAGCGCTGACTTCCCAGAGATCACTGCTGCTATGCATGTACATTACATTACACTATGGTACATGCAAAATATACCTTCCCCCGAATGGGATGGTTTAACCCTTGTGATGTCCTCAGGGTCAAAACGACCCAAATCACTAGCTCTTTGGCAGATAGAAGGCGCTAAACCTAATTCTACATATTACACACATATGATGTGCACTGCTGGCACAACAAGGTGTGAGTTTGAAACCCGAGGACAACATGAGGGTTAAAAGGCACAAAAAACAACACAAATACATAAAGACATAATTAATAAAGAAATAAATACACACAGCAATGCCAATTAAAAAACACACAAAATCATATGCAATCGGATGGGGCCACCGGGTGGCAAAATACAATATTTTCAAGGACATCACGAGGGTTAAAATACTGTACTGCCAATGCGAAAGCATTCTGCAACCTACCGTGGGGTCCTGACACTTTGGGCAGTGACAAATTTATGAAGTCGTTTGCAGTTACAGTATGAGTTATGTTATATTTAGTAACTACGGAATAAGTCAAACGTAGGTGGTTTGAGCTATTAAAGAAGGACAAGACAGACACCATGGTTGATTGAGTGTGAAGCACTCTTTAGTCATGAAAAAATAGTTAACCTGGTTTTACATTAGGTGGCGCAGAGCCAGATTCTTGATTGTTGAAGTCAGAAGGTAACTAAATGGCCAGAAGAATCAGAAGAGCTTTTCAAGAACCTCTGTTAAAAATGTATGCACTTTAAAAAAATGTGTACTTCTTAAATAATTAATTCTTAATTCTGTATTTCGAGAGTCAGGACACAACTGTGAACACTTTCTTCCTCAGTTTCATGTAGACAAAAATGGTTACGCATAGGAAATATATCTATTTGTCTCATGAGATTGATTTTCAACAATGAACCCATTTACTTCAACCAACAAGAGGCCACACCAAGATCGATTGGTATATGAGGTAAAAAGGAAATGTGCTGATTCCTTGGACACTTGGTTATACATTAACACTTAACAAAAAAAAAAGAAATAAAAAACCTTATAGGCATACAAGATAACTCGCTACTGTTTCTGTCAGTTCGAGTAAATAAATTGCTGACAAAAGAAAAAAGAAATACTAAAGGTCAATGTCCTGCTACTTTCACACATCAAGTTGTGTTTATATATTATCAAAAGATCAAACCTCAAGAGAGTGTATACACGGAATCTCCTTCCTTTAATATCACATAAACCTTTTCTTAAATTATATATGTATAAGTCATGTATTTTAAAAAGCATATGGTGAATGCTAACTGATTTTGGAATTGTGTTTTGAATCCTTTCTTTTCACAAACACCGTATTATAATATTCATTAAAATAATGGATGTAACAATAATATGAAACATAATAATGAAACAAACAGACAACATACCACAGACATTATCAGGATGGTTCCTGCATGGCAGGTTGCGTTTAGACTTTTATGCACATATGATTTTGTTTGTGTGCAAATGTTCACTTTTGCATCAGTGTTTGTTTAGCAGAGCTTCAGCAAGAACATTCCGCCTCTCCAGGCTACTAATGGCAGGTGGGCATGCTGGTGCATTAATAAGGTGGCTGTGAAACTCTCTTTAATCGCAGAGGAAGCCATGCAGATAATTAGTTTTGAGACTTTAATTGCGGAGAAAATACAAAAGAAAAACATTATGTTGGGAGTCTGCCTGGATGAGTATCTGACTTCTGGGTATACACCTCACCCCAAAATGTCTAGCTGAATGTTTAAGTGCAAACGTGTATTTACAGTGATCATGTGATTAATGACAGCAAATGGGTTGTAATTGTTGATCCTTGGGTGCTCAGTATTCCCAGTGCAATCTGTATCATTCAATCCTAACAGTGACTTGTCTCACACATACACAAACCAACTACTGTCTTTGTGTATACCGTTTAAAGCAGTCTTGTGATTGGTAAGTAAAGTAAGTAAAGTTTTTAGCACTTTTCACGTGCTTCACAGTGGCAATAATACAATACACAATGCAAAAAATGTAAAAATGCCATAAACAATAAAAGGTTCAGTATACAATGAAATACTGGAAAAGTGATTGCAAAATGTATCTCTATTTGTTTTGCAGTGGCAGGGAACATGTATTACAGTCAGACTCAAACCCTGTTATTGTAGTATTATGTAAATACATCAAAAAATCAAGACATACACTACCATCTACATTTTGTAAGAATCAAATGTCCTTAGTTTTATTCCCTATGGGAACGAAAATATGTTCATAAGATGCACAGGATCCTTTGAATTTTCATTATCGCACCACTTCAAATTGAAGGGGTCATATAATGAATATTCAGGTCTTTATATAACTGACCTATAGGTTTTACCCACTTTCAAAGCATCTGGATGTCTACAGTGACAAAGTAAATAGCTGATCAAAATGTTTCATCTGCGCAATGCAAAGCAAAGAGAGATATTATCATGCTATACATCACAAATTCATTGAGGTTATAGACTTGACTGCCCATTCAGCACAGGAGCTAATGGACTGACACTGATTAGCGCAGCTCACATAAAACATGTTTGTGTTTAGTTTTGTTCTAAGTAGATTTATGACATTCTGACACACCTTGCTTAGACCTAGCACACAAATGAAACTGGAGTATTAGTGATAAGTTGTGCATGTCTGTGTGTTTATGTTTGAGTTTCTGTGTCTGTGTGTAGGTGTGCATGGGTGTGAACATACAGCCACTATAAGCGCTCATCCAGTGTGTGTTGTATGTCTCTCTATCATACTTCATACAAATTATGTATTTTTACATGGCTATGAGGCTTATATTATTGTATTTCTTCAGCAAATGTATCTTCCTTTCCTTCAGATACTGCATGGTTGATGTTATTTTTCCTTCACTTAAAATGTTCTCCAAAAACTTTGATTTGTATATCTCTTTTACAAACACACACACAAATGTATCATGCATTTTTGTGAAGCCTGCATGAAGTTGTTCCTGAAAATCATGTTCTCTCACTAGATGGCAGCACTGAAATCTACAAACCATGTAAAGGCAAGACCAAAAACATGGCACCTGCCTACCATGGCACCTACTATATCAACAGAAAGAGCTCTGTCTATACAGAGAACTGTGCATAAGTAACCACCGGTTTGAATCCCACACAGCATATCGCACTCTTACAGAGTCACAGAGACATGCAAATGTATCCACAGCTGACCAGCTTTATTATATTACTGAATAACTAATGAATGAATGTCACTTGTCTGTCTTCTCTACAGGCAGATATGGTATATTCATCATTTGCACAATGTAAGTTGAGGACATAGGTGCATTTATTATTTTGATTGCAATCACCTCTAGGTCACATAAACACAGATAAAGGTTGATTCAGCAATTTCTGTCAAATTCAGCAAATATCTTCTCACCACCCACTAGCTGCCTGTTATGTGTGCGTGCTGAAAAAAAATGATCCAGTGTTTCTACACAGCCCTGCTTCTGTAAATGGGAACACTAACAAAGTGGTGCAGACCGCATCACACAACACTATCGTAGCCTTGGCAACGCGTGTCCAACGTGGGGGGGCGGAGCTTCTGAGGGATAGACCCTGACAGGAGGACAGATACACTAGATGATGATGATAATAATTATGAATGAAGGCTACTTGGCGGAGGTTAACTGGTGAATGCCAGTGTGAATGAGGGCAGAGTGTCTGTTTGTCGGTTGGGTTGAGCGTAGGAGGCTGTAAACCTCCTAGGCTGCAGCCTGGTTCTGGCGGCCATGTTGTGCTTCACCTGATACCATAGAGACAGCGTCTCTAACCCCTCCCCCTTCACCCCCCCTTCACCCCCTAACAAAGTGGCTGTTGCCTTGATCCCTGAGTCAATATTGACCGGTGGCCAGCCAGGTAGAGGGAGATCAGTGTGATGGACGCTGTTGAGGATGGAGCTGGCCAAACAGGAGTGGACCGCCAGAAGGTGTAGCACGTATATAGACACACACACCATACGGCCGACCGCATCACAGCTGCACACCATCAAAGCACTGTCAGCAGCGGTTTGTTTATCAGCTGTATCATTTATAACATAATAATAGACTACTTTGAATGCATTATTTTACACAATGAATTAATGAAATGCATATATACATATATATATATATATATATATATATATATGCATATGTGTGTGTGTGTGTGTGTGTATGTAGTATAAATGTATATGTGTGTGCGTA
>JAODUG010000005.1:1124493-1137857 GCA_027564795.1 Aphredoderus sayanus | reverse complement strand
ACCTAATTCTACAGCTTACACACAAATATGATGTGCACTGCTGGCACAACAAGATGTGACTTTGAAACCAGAGGACAGGGTTAAAATACACAAAAAAACAACATAAATACATAAATAAATCATGAATAAATAAATAAATACACTCAGCAATGACAATTGAAAAACACACAAATCACACACAGTCAGATGGCGCCGCCGTGTGGGCAAATTCAAGATTTCTGAGTACATCACGAGGGTTAAGACCTGTAAAGCCAAGGGACCAGCAGCTCTCCAGGCCTCCCAGGTTAAGTCTCCAGTCTGGGCTGAACACACAGCAGGCATGCAGGAATGCAGACTGCACAGAGGTGCATTGGCAGGCTGTGTCCTCCTCCTGGCTGCCTTGTGGGCTTCCACTGTGCATACCACCGCTACACAGGATGGTTCTTCAAGTGTTACTGCAGCATGTGTTTGTTGAGCTGTAAACTAGGTAATAGTGACTGAGCTGTGATGGGACATGTCAATGCTGGTGTTAATATTGACAGAATCCCTGTTGGGCTGAAAACGGCTCTGAGCGTCATATCCGTGAAAACATTTGCCCAGGACCTGGCTGGTTTCCAGCCGTACACTTCATCTAATACAAATGTTAATGTTAAAGCCCACCCACCCTCCCCCTTCCCCCTCCTTGAAAAGCTCCTTTAAAACGTTTTAGCATTTTTCAAAGTGGTGGAGTAGGTGGAGTCAGGCTCCGGGCTGGGTGTGCAGTTACACTTTAACTGGTTCTTCAAAAGGCCTGTGGTTCTACGAAGAACCGTCAACTACTAAACCAAGATGGTTCCTTGAGGCACCTTTTTCGGTTCTTTAAAGAAAGGTCTCGTTAAAGAACCTTGGTCTGAAAGGTTCATATGGAACCAGAAATGGTTCCTGTGTATTACAACCATTGTGTGCTCCAGTTAGCGCCTTCATTTTTCTTTGTGTAGGACCGGAAAGATGACAGAAAAAATAAATGGCTTTTGTTTTGGGGAGAGTTACACATAACATTGGTAAAGCACCGTTTACCAACATTACAGAAAGCAATTCCCATCAATTTGTATTGCTTCTGCGTTGGAGAAATAGATACATTTTCCATGGTTGTGATTACAGTATATCTGGGGAAACTGAATGTTTATGGACAATTCATACATTAACATATACTATCTCCATGCATCCCATGTACTTCACTTCATTAATCAAAATGCACACCCTACTTACAGTATAAGTCATAGTCAAGGCACGGGTTCTTAAAAATCATAAAGAACTTGCCATAGATCCTTCCCTTTATGATCGATCCTTCCCTTTATATCTTCATGTCCCACGTGGCTGTCTTAATCAGAAACAGGCTGGCTGAACTAGGTTTCATGTGTGGAACAATGGATTATAAAGTGCACAGTTAACATGTTAAAATTATGCTTATGCTTATTGAGGTAATAAGCATAAGCATAATTTTCACTTTTAACACATGGAACTTACTGTAAGTGTGAGGGATTTGTTTAAGTACGTTCTTTTGTTCATGTTTTTAAGCATGCTTCTTAACTTAATTATTAACAACATTAATATTTTGCTGTCATAATCACACAGTGTCTATCCGTGTGCATTCGCCTGTCTGCAGATGTGTGTGTGTGTGTGTGTGTGTGTGTGTGTGGGTGGGTGTGGGTATTTATGAATGTGTGTATTTCTGTGCCGTTGTCTCAGAGAGAGAGAGAGTCTGGCGCCGGGCTTTACCCCTCTGTCACAGGTCCAGATGTGAGCTTGTGAAGTGCAGTTCAACACGCCCAAAGTAGCATGTGGGGACCTTTTCTAGAAGCAGCAAAGTAAAGGAGGAACTCCTATTGAAAACTGTTAGTGTGACCTCCTCTCCCCAAGATAATTGCCACCTCACCCTCCCGATCAATGTGTGTTACTCCTCTATTCCAGTCAGTGGAATCAAAGAAGTAATATAGTTCTTCTAGCTAGAGCTCTTAAAATGGAGCCATTATTAAATAACATACAAATAAAAAACATTTTTATGCGCCATATATTGTTTAAGTAAACCTCCTGTGCCCCTGGGGTCAAACTTACCCGCCTCGTGGTTCAACCCTAGGACAACAGGAGGGTTAATACTACATAATAATAAAATAATTAATAATAACATCAAAATAATAAATAATAATAATAATAATAATAATAATAATAATAATAATAATAATCATAATAATAATAATAATAATAATAAATCATAAAGATAATTTTAACCTAACCATTTTGACCCAAGGACAGCAGGAGGATTAACCTGCAATAAAGACCTCTTCTCTGACCTTGTTTCCTAACCCTAACCCTAACCCTAGGGCGACAGGAGGGTTAATATAGTAAAGAGGGTGTAAATCAAATAATTTTGGCTTTTGTTGACAAATTCCTTTTGTTTTAGTTGAACACCACCTGTGGACCCCTGCCATTCCCGCAGCAGAAGGTGTTAACATTACATTAGCTTTACTCATGTACATATACAGTACAGTGAGTTGTGCTGCAGAGGCAAAGTTCAGCCTGCATGGGTATTGTTATCAATCAAAACTGTAATGCAATTAGAGTCAATTGTTGTAGTACACCGGTTCAATTACAAAATTTGACGATTGCTCTGGCTGTTTTAGATGCATTGCTAATGTCTGCAAGAAGCACAGGTCTCTGTTTAACTGGACTCCATTTGAGTAAAAATAAGCCTTCAGTAATTATATGTTTTGCTTCAATAAACCCCCTGGCTAACACCCAAGCGATGAAGGAGGTGATAAAAAGTAGACTATACTGTGTTTTGCAAAACTCATAAACACATTCGGTTTGTAACACTTGAAAATACGTACAGTATAGAGCACAAGGATCAAATCCACAAGTCACATATCCACAGCTTACTTTTTTTACAGTATAACACTTTTATTTGTTTACTATTTATATTGCAAAAAGGCCGAAACCCAATAAAAAGCACGAACAATTGTTTTGTTATTGTTTTATTTTACAGTGTAAATTTCGAAATGTGAGGTTAAGTGATAACCATGTTCCACTTTGATAAAAATATATAATAGAAAGTGATTTAGCCTATAATTTTTCATTAACACAATTTAAATAATTTTTCATACATGAAAAGCCAGTGAATATTTTGTCCACCATAAGTACTATTTTGTGTTGTGTTGCACTATGAATTTTAGACTCTGCATTACTCTAGCACTCTGTTGGAAGTTTGTCCTGTGATGATCCGGTACACACACTTTTCAGATGTTCCCATAGATTTCAATGGAGACTCTGAGGGAGCGGGAGGGAACTCTTACTCAGTGCTATTCAAGTGTCAATGTGTGTTTCGGATAGTTGCCCTGAAAATAAACATAAAATAGACCTCAGACCTTATCTGAAGTAAAAACATTTAACATTTTGAAATGTTTTTAGTAACTGTGTGATAACATCACACTGTCAATAACAATTGCCATGATGGAGTTCCAAACTGTTGGGTTTCTTCCACCTAATTTTTATTGAAAACATGATTGTTTATATTTCCAGACAAAGTTGACATACAACTACAGTTAAACCAGGTGGTCACCTGGTTTCTGCAGAAAGAAAGAAAGCGGGCCAGACAAAGAAGTGTCTTGGGTGTGTGTATTTATTAAGTGACACCGGCTTTGTGTCAGGGCAGCCTGGCCTGGCAACAAAACATCAATTGTTTCCGATTGGCAGAATTTCCCTCCCTTCATAGCAGCGCTGGCCTATCAGAGATTAGCTTGGTGGAACAGAAGGCATTTGCCCTGGCAACCATTCCACTATAGCTCTCCTCACTGACATAGACATAGACGGATGCAAAAAACTAAACTCACCGGTGAACAAATGCTGGTTGTTTCTGCAACACAGGGTGAGGTAAACTGAGGGGATATGTATGTGTGTGTGTGTGTGTGTGTGTCTATGTCTATGTGTGTGTGTGTGCATGTACGTGAATGTGGCAGGCAGATTACCAACAGAATGAATGCTTGTTATTGTTTCAACAATACCACTACGGTTGTGTTGAGGTTAAGGGAGGCATCAGACAATCTGTGCACGGGCTGTGAGAGGCTACATGTACGTCCAGCGTCTACAGCAGATGCTTGTGGGGGAGGCGGTGATATTTAAGACACAATGCACATGTGGGAGAAATGGTAAAGGCAAATGTGGTGGGGTGGTGCTGTGTGTTCCACTACACCGGGGTCAACTCGGAAATAGACCCTCCCATCCATACGCATGCAAGAAAACATCTGTGCTCACGGACATGGCTACACACTCACATGCACTCACTGACAAACCCCAAGTGTAGTTTCCAGTTCCATACAGTACATTAAATTATCTCGCCTCCCCTACAGTATGTCTCTGTGTTGCTCAAAGGGGCTCAGATAGACTAGGAAATGGTGTTCGGAGGATAATCTTGCTGGGAGCATCTGTTCAGATTTTCTGTCTTCTCGGCACTCCTCCTTTCTCAGAGAAAGAAAAAAATGTTAATCTTGAAAAGCAATTCAAAAGGCACATGGATTTGATTTTCCTCTATAATGGATCCAGCCCCCATGAACTGCAGCCATCGCGTATTCACGCAGTAATTCTGAAATTCATGGCATCTGGAAAACATGCACACTTTCCTCTCGGTATCACTGAGGGTTAATAACAATATCTCATTTAAAAAATATATATATATCAGAGAGACATTTTTATAGCCCCTAACTACGTTGGTAAAACATTTAGGTAAGCGACGCCATCAATAACTCCCTCTCTTCTACTGAACATGTGATATCAACATCCCCCTCCCACCAAGACGAGGACATAAACTATTTAAAGGTGCACTCCTCAATTGCAAATTTTATCTTGATAGTAAATAATTTATGACACCATTATTAGAGTAAATCTAAGATAGGCCTATCTAAGACATATTTATTTTATTAATTTGTATGTATTTTATTTAATTATAGGTATATTGTTTAATTTATTTATATTATCATATTACTTTTATTACGATATCCGCACATATTAAAAGTCCGTGTTATTAACTAATCTTGCTCTAAACAGACTAAAACTAACACATTTCACGTTCCCAGTGTTCATTGCTATGTCCATAGAGACCTCTCTTGCAGCATCAAAACTATTTTATTTAGCCCTTGTGATGCCCTTAAATATAGTCTTGAACCACCAGCCAGCGCCATCTGATTGTGTATGATTGTATGGTTCTCTAAAATGTCATTACTGTGTGTATTTATTTCTTCATTAATAATTTCTTTATGTATTTGTGTTGTTTTATGTGCATTTTAACCCTCCTGTTGTCCTCGGGTTTCAAACTCACACCTTGTTGTGCCAGCAGTGCACATCATATGTGTTTGTAAGCTGTAGAATTAGGTTTAGTGCCTTCTATCTTCCACAAAGTGCTAGTGATTTGGGTCATTTTGACCCTGAGGACATCACAAGGGTTAAAGAACACAGACAGCTGTATAGTATTGGCACTATCCCGGCTGTTGACATGACCTTAATTGTCTAATCAGACTAATGCTTGTTTCTGGGATAAGAGGTTTAAGATGATAAATGGTCACACATAAGAAACCCCTCCACTCCCACTAAACATGTTATTAAACCACAAACAATTTCAACGTAAATTAAAATAACGGCAGACACATAGCTCATAAAAATTGGAAAGCCTGTTTTCAACATGCACAACATGCACTGGAGGACAGACTGAACTCTCTCCTCTCTGAAGTCAGTCTCTCTCTCTCTCTCTCTCTCTCTCTCTCTCTCTCTCTCTCTCTCTCCCCCCTCCCCCTTTTGCCATGTGGCCTTATACCATAAAGACAGATTATGGGTTGCATTGTTCGAGCCACAGAAAACCAGTACTTAGAAGCTAAAGCCTAGAGTCAAGATTAACATGACTTGGCCAGAGATTTTTACACACAGGCACAACATTGTTCTGTTTACGAGTGAGAGGATTCTACTGTGGAAATGCTTAAAGCAGAATTTCACTTTTGCTAAACTGTTGATAATGTCCCTTCCTTAAAAATCTGCTTTCATCCACATCAGTATAGTTAAATGTTTTAAGGAACACAGTAGGTAGACATCTTGTACAGGGATGCTCACACAGGCATAGGCCGGGTTTCAGCGTTTTCTGTTCATTAGCACTCAAGATCAAACATTTTCAAAATTAACTTTATTGTCCCACAAAGTGGAAAAGTTGATACAGAGGCCCCTGTAACCAAGGCAGCACTATCAGGAAGTGCGGTAGTAGATTTTCAGTGGTTCTTAGCATTATCACTCACAAGTCTTTAATTCCAGTATGATAATTCAAGAGCAGTGACTCAGTGTCTTTATATTATTTTTTACTGATTTTTGTAAGACCTGCAAACAGATAGATTTGCATTGTTTAGTTTCCCAAATACCAGTATAAGTGTAATGTCACAACTGGTCAATGAGGTTTTTAATGTGGTCATCATGCATGTCAAAATACCCTTCCTGTCAATTGTCCTTTCCTTTTTTTGTTCAATGTCCGCATTGCTCACTAGCCTTAGATTCAGTCCTAAACTCTGCCAGGGTTCTAAACTATTTTCTGTCGACAACAATTTTTACAGAGGATTTCTAAAGTTAGATTTACCATACTATCTATTAACCTGACATGCCAGATGGATTGTTTCACAAGTCCATCTGGGAAGCTGTCCATAGGAACTGATTGTTTAGGGCATTTTCTGTCATAAACATCTTGTGACTTGATTGGATAAACCATTTGTCTGTCACCGTAATCTTCATCCACTCAGACCAACGAATCATATGACGTATGAAATTAAACTATCGCCGAAACAAGTTGGGAGCAGAGCGAAAACATATTTTCCGTCTAAAAAGGCCTTAAATGCTGTTGTTCTATTTTCAATGAAGATTTAGTCTTCAGTTGGGATAAAACTGATGATACAGCATCATCTACGTTTACCTTTGTAGGATCCGCCATTATTTTCAAGTTGCTTTCTCTGTAGTCACACCTAACAACGACGCTGATTTGACAGTTCAGATGCTACTCGAACTACAATCGCCTTGATCCAGGCCTTTCCAGACTGATTCTCACAGCGAAAATAAATTGAAGCTTGCGAGATCAGGATGGTCATGCAAGGCTAACTATCTATAACATTCTATAAACATTTTACCATTGTGATAATTCATTTCTCTGCACAATGCGCATCTATTTAACAGTAATGTAAAGTGTTTCCCATAACATCTGAGCCTTGTTTTATGTAAAACGTTTTATGTCTGTTAGGAGTAGCTGCTCATTGGCCAGATCTTCAAGTAATTATCGAACAATACAAATCACTGGTTGTCAGAAAGTGAAGGATTGACGGGACACAAGTCTGTCTCCAGTTAATTATTGTGTCACACATGACATTCCTTCCCACACACACTTGCAGACAGATGTCTACCCTTGACGGCAAAGAGATTAGGTAATAAAGACTCAAAATTATATAGAGAAGCCCTGTTACCAGCACTGAACGTGAAGCAAATTACATGAAAAAGCTACTACACAGTTAACCACAATCCACTCTTCTCCCCACTTGTCTCAGCTAACTGTGCACAACATTTTACACCTTTTTGTCTGTTTGCATTTGAACTGTCTTGGTTCAGAATCTCATATAAATTGTACATTTACAATCAATAGGAGGTTACATTGACCATACCGTACCGTAAGTGCATCCACTCTACAATCGTGGGTCAAGTCCAGCAATATACTCCAGCTCAGTGTATATAAAGCAGGTTCTGACCTTTCACCCCAAGTCATTGCCTCTGCTCTTGCTCTTCTGGATTTAGAAGCAGATGAAAACCATCAATCACTCCTCATATCTTGGTGTATCACAGGTAGTATACAGTACAACAAGAGATGAACCTGCTACACCAGAACTAGCTTTAGAGGGGAAACAGCAACTATCAATAAGGCCAGTCAGGCCTGAAACCAGTGCATTGTTGGGTCTACGGTCAAAGGTCAATAGAAACACCTGGATAGGAGTGTACTGTTAACCCTCCTGTTGTCCTCTGGGTCAAAATGACCCAAAAAGTTGCCTTTATATCCCTCATGATGTCCTTAATAATATCGTATTTGGCCACCCGGCGGCGCCATCTGATTGTGTATGATTTTGTGTGTTTTTTTTATTGTCATTGCTGTGTATTTATATATTTATTAATTATTTCGTTATGTTTTTGTGCCTTTTAACCCTCCTGTTGTCCTCAGCTTTCAAACTCACACCTTGCTGTGCCAGCAGTGCACATCATGTGTGTGTGTAAGCTGTAGACTTAAGTTTAACACCTTCTATCTGCCACAAAGAGCTAGTGCGTTGGGTAAGTTTGACCCGGGGAACATCATGAGGGTTAACTGTAGAGTCTAGTGTTGTGCAGTCAAGCAAGTCAACATTTTACTTATTGTTGCTTAATGCTGTAGGATAACCCTCCATCCATCCATCCATTATCTTGGCCACTTATCCATTAGTCACTGTGGCAACAGGGTCATTAGGGTAGCCTAGGCATCCCTGTATGCAGCAGCATCCACCAGCTCCTCCTGGGGAAACTGGCTTGGCTTCAGTAGCAGTTATTTTCAAATTAAAAGCCTTTCACTTACTGTACATCAATAGCACACCTTTCATGCACGTCCACTCTCTGAGTGTAAGTAGAGGAGTTTTTCCTCTATTTCCCAAAAGGACAACCAAATACATTGTGTTCACTGACCCCACTTGGGCCCTTACACCGTGTATTGCCCCTAGGCATGTATACGTGCTTAAATCTGGGGCAACACACTATGTAAAACATATGGTTGTTTAAACTGTCAATCATTTGGGACTCAGGTTTAAGTGGATCAGTGCTGTCTTATTACCAAACAGACACAAATTCCTTTCACTTGTTTGCACTGCAATTTAATGTCGTTTCTTGTGCAATATTGTCACAGTGTTAACCGTCTGGATCGGAAATCAGTCTTAGAAAACAATGTACTGTAGATAACAGTATGAAGTCACTTTATGGGTCATTACAGTTTCAATGGCAGGCCAACTCACACACCCCAGGTTGTTCTAGACATTGTTTAACAATAGCATCGCTACACACAAACCACAGCTTCTCTTTGATGTGTTTTTATGAGGTAGAGAATATTTATGGTGTGGGTCCTTCACTCCTCAAATTTTTTCATTCTGCTCCCCAACTGCCATCTGACTTTCAGCACACTTGACTAAGGTTGGTTAGCTCACCAGTAAGGAACGACATTACTGTGTACACAAACTGAGTGAGAACCTAGGTGTACCTGCAAATCATTTACCAAGCAGATTGACAGATGTGTGTGTGCGTGTGAGAGAGAGCGAGAGAGAGAGAGCGTGTGAGAGAGAGCGAGAGAGAGAGAGAGCGAGAGCGAAACTGCGCTACTGTACACAGAGGTGCACGTGACTGCTCAGCTTTACATGGGAAAGCGAACGCTGGCTTGCATGTAATTGACTGTTGCTATTTTCATTCGCCATAGCCCTGGAGCAGCACGAGGCTGAACACGCTCTGCCAGGAAAATGTGAGGGTTGTTAGTATATTATGAAGCTTGGATATTTTGTACTCCAGTGCTTAAAACCTCCTCTGTGGAACACCATTAGCATAAAGAAGGACTACGTGTAGAGTGTGTAGGTTTTCCTATAGCTATCCCTAAATGCAATGCACTGTTCTCTGTTCTCCTTACTACTAGCAACCTGAAAACCTCTTCTATCACTGTAACATACAGGGTGTAGAAGTCAGTGAACAGTGAACAGTTTTCCTTCAGTATGTACTAGTTGTTGAAGTCATGCCTTCATTGGAGAAGCAAATTCCACTCAGAGAGGTAGAAGTCACCTTGCATTTCATTTTCCCACTTGTCTCGGCCTACTGACATCTAGAAACAGTGTTCTTTGTATTTTATGCTGCCGTCACATGTTATCTGACTTGCAATGTGCACATGAAGGACCCCTCAATAATTTTGAATGAGAACATCTGAGATCATTTTGATACCAGAGTATCCCATTTCAACATGGTGCAGAAGAGGAGCTCTTCAGAAGTGGAAAGTACAATATAGGATCTTCCAACTAGCATGTATAATCTTAAAGATACATCTTCAGTTTCTCCTGACATTACCCCTAGCTGAAACATACAAGTTGTTTGCCCCTCCTACAGTGCATCTCAGTGCTGAGTGTTATCAGTGCGCCATACTGTATTCTCACAACTCACCCGCCACACACACACACACACACACACACGAACTTTTGACCACAGCGCAATGCAATTTAGGAGTGAACCTTTACATGTGGGAGAGCAGAATGACCATCATAAGGTCTACACTGTTTTAAGAGTAAGATAAAGAGAATACAGAAAAATATGTTCATATGTTTGATATCACACTGTACAGTTGGAAAAATAAACCGTCCTCACACGGAACTCCTCTGTGACTTTACGGGGGAAAAAAACTATTTTTCTACTTACAAAACCCACACTGAATGCCATCCAAACTGCAAATTAATGCACACTCCTGGCATGGCTTTAAAGCTGAGATGGCCCAGTCAGGCCCTCTTCTGTCTTCCCACTGTCCTTTCACTTCCATCCTAAAGGGAAGGACAGGACATTGTACAGTATGTGTCTCTAACCCCCAACACACACCTAAGTTTCATCGTAAAAGGTGATCCAGACTGATGAGATTATGCAAGCATATAGACCACATGCATGAGGACATTATAAATATTAAATTATCAGAATTACAGTGTCTGACATACACAATTCATTTTCACAATTCACAGTCCATATGAGCCTAATGAGCTAAATTAAACATTCATGACGGAATGTCACAAAATATTAGGGCAGTCAAAGCAGATATGATAGATAAGATTTTTTATTTCAGTTTAAGAAATTGACAAGCACTCATCAGTCAACATATTAAAACAATTCTGCCATCTGTTCAATCAAGCTCACACGATGGCCCTTGAAAATAAATACTTTTACAGTAAGATGAAATAATACAACAGAATATGAGTCAGAATGACATGGACAAACGTATTATCCAGATGTCCAAAGATGAAAAGGTCAGACAATTCCCAACGACAATCCCAACTTAACGAAATGTGTGTATAAAACAGTTAGGTATTTTTTAAAAATACAGAATCTTACAAAAGTTGTGTTTTCTTACTTCTTTAAATCACTGTAAAATAGCTGGTATTAGAACAAGAAATCCAGGAATCTTCGTGTATAATAAAAAGACAAGAGGATGTGCTTCTTTTTTTTTCTTTTCTTGTTTTTGTTACATTAGTATTCACATAGATTATGAATGCACTGTATAATGAAAGTCATCCACACCTCCGGGAGCGCTGTGACGGTCTGTTGTTTCTTTCCCCCCAAAAACTCTCCCAGTTCTCACAGCCAAACTGTGTGCTGAAGACACAGTACATGCTGGTCACCATGGTAACAAAAAATGTGGTTAGTCCAGAGACGTTTGCCTATTTGGGCCCGAGACGATTAACCAACAATCTGTTTACCACCGACTGTATGCCCAGAATAAAACAATAGAATTCACAGCAAAGTGTTTCAAATCATTGTCCTTTTACAAAATAATAGCAACAGTGTTCACATTTTCCATGTAAAAAAAAAATAAAAGATTGTTCCGTTTGACTGTCCCACACTATCCAACCCGCACAGTCTGAAAAAAGTGAAAAGATTCATCAAGGGAAGAGGATTTCAAGAATACAGGTTACAGTATAAAAACATGGTTCAACTGGTAGCACATGAAGCATGCATGTGTCAATGTTGCCCCCGCACAACCCTCGTTCCAATACATATAAAAAGGCCACATGGCTTTTCCTTCACTTTCCTTGCACCAACAAGTACGACCAGCCTCTTCATACGACTGCCTATCTGAAGACCCACAAAGGTGCTTTTCTATTGGCGGGCTCAACAATAGAGTGCCTCACTGGGTTAAGTATTAAACGTCTGTTTGGTACATCAAGAGGTTCCTCGGACTACTGACAACTGGACCAAACTACCGATCACAAGTCACGTTTTATTGATGAAAGTAGTTAACTATTAGAGATGGTGCTATCAGTTATTAGCATGTGTATACAAATACCACCAGTAATCTCTTAGTACAGACATTGTGTTAAAAGGATCAGTGGGTGTATGTAAGAGGATGTATGCAAGAGGATGTAAACAAATGGCAGTTAGGCTTCTTGGGCTGACTGCTTAGCTCCCAGACCCCACTCAAATGTCTTCAACCGCATTCCAACTGTCTGACTACTGTTAAGGGAAAAGGCTTATCACAAGCCCCTCCATCCCTCAATTTAATCTTTAGGTCTGCACTGCTGAAATAAAACAACAACAAAATATAACTTAAGATAAACTCTCTAGGCACTGTTTGATTTCCAAGGCTTTTTGTTGCAGATTAAAATAAAATAAAAAAGTGAAGAGATTCTCCTTAAAAAAAAACAAAAAAAAACAAATCAAACCAAAACTGTGATGGTTCTGCGGACCAAGCACTATTTCCCTCTGTAGAGCACGATCTTCCAGTCGGTTAACCCAGCCGAACAGACTCGCTTCAAGTTCTGGAATGGAGGCTGTCAGGGGAGAGAGTGTCTTAAAGGATAAAATGTGTCCAAGTACTCATGGTCAAAGTGTTCTGAACGACTGCGTTGGCTCTCCTCCTAACCCATGATCTTCTGCGGTATCTCTATGGAAGCCTTGAGGAAGATGCAGTTGTCTCGGATGTAGTTCCTCTTCTTTATCTCCTCGTGGGAGATGAACTTGGGGTAGCCGAAACCCAGGGTGCTCTCGTCCAGCGAGTTGCGGGCGCTGCAGGGCTTCTGGAAGTTCTTCCAGTTGGGGTCCGGGTTGAAGGTCTCGGTGATGTGCTGCGGCTTGGAGAGCGACGGGTCGCTCTGGTCCAGGATGGAGAAGGTCACCTTGTAGGAGAAGGGCCACTCCAGCAGGTTGTCGTACTCGCCGGGCAGCACGCGGATGTAGATGGACAGGTGGGAGCCCTCGCCGCTGCCGTTGCCGTTCAGGAAGGCGGACACCTGGAGCTTGTAGCCGTAGCGGTGCGTGTAGAAGGGCGGGCTGAAGAACTCGTGGTTGTTCCGCAGCTTGGCCTCCTGCAGCTTGCGAGAGTAGTCGCCCAGCTTCCAGATCAGCACGCCGTCGTGGCTGACGGACAGCTCCTCCATCTCCCGCCGCAGCTCCAGGATCTCCTGCCGCTGACGGCCCACCAGGGTGCACATCATGGTCAGGTGGGACTTGGTGGTGTCCTCCAGGTGGCGGCTGATAGCCAGCTTAGGGCACTGGGGGGAGGAAGGGAGAGAGACGGAGAGAGGGAGAGAGAGGGAGGCGGC
>JAODUG010000005.1:1096081-1106759 GCA_027564795.1 Aphredoderus sayanus | reverse complement strand
GGTTTAGCGCCTTCTATCTGCCACAAAGAGCTAGTGATTTGGGTCAGTTTGACCCAGAGGACAACAGGAGGGTTAAGAGACACATAAAACAACACAATACATAAAGAAATCATTAATAAAGAAATACACTCGGCAATGACAATTTAAAGAAATACACAATCGTACACAATCAGATGGCGCCCTCTGGTGGCATACGTCTATATCATCAGGGCGACAGGAGGGTTAATGCTACTGCTGTATTAATATGTGCTGCTAACGACACAGTATGCGGCTGTCATGATACAAAGGGTGGTTACTGTGTTGGCAGGGCAAGGATATGCTGATGGTGCTGGAGAACGACACCATGAACCTCATTGACCCGCTGGGACAGACCCTGCTGCACACACAGCCCATCGCCAGCATCCGTGTGTGGGGAGTGGGCAGAGACAACGGCAGGTCAGTGTCCCCGCGTCCTCGGGCCATAAGCATGTTTGACAAATCACTGTTTATGTTTGTCCTACTTTGAGTTATTTGCATTGAACCGTTCATGTTGTGGACTGGTAGTCACAGGCGCGAGTCTTACTAATTGCCTTCACGGCATGGTATTGTATATTGAACTTGTTTTGAACCTCCTTGAAATGGCAAGCACGGGTCATTTTATATACATGTAGAATATGGACAGCTGTGGTACACAGTTATTTAAAAGGTTTGATACTTCAAGAAATTCCTCTTGGCAATCATAATGTCCTGCCCCCTGCTGGAATTAATACAGTATTGCATATGTATATATTTTTTCTTAATATTTCTTCTTGATATTTGTTTGTTGTGCCACTGTATTCTAACATACTTTTCTCCTCTTCATGCTGCATATTTCTCTCATTAACAGGGAAAGGTATACTTGCATAATTATTCATTTTTGGTAGTGTTGTCTTTCTGCAATGTTGTCATGTGCCAATTTATTTGATGATGGTAGTTGCAGTTAGTCATGCTTTACCTGTGTTACTCTCATGTCTGTTCAGACTGTACAAAGTGGTGCTTGTGTGTACACATCTCCAGGTGAATATGTTTTTCACCTTCAGTCACTTTTGCTCGATCCCACCTGCAGAGACTTTGCGTATGTGGCTCGAGACAACCTGACCCAAGTCCTGAAGTGTCACGTTTTCCGCTGTGATTCCCCTGCTAAGAACATAGCCACCAGCCTGCATGAGATGTGCTCCAAGGTCACGCCACTTCTTTAATTGTTTGGATCATGTTGTGCCTAATGTCAATATGGGGGAATAACATGGAAGGTCTTATACTCTCCGCAGTTCCAGTAGCCAGTAACAAACCTGTGTTATTGCCCTCTCGGCACCTATTGCATTCTAAACGTACCGGAAGGTCGGCTTCCTCCCTCTGTGGTCCCTTCCCAAGGTTTCTTCCACTGTTCTTCCTTGCCCGGTGGGAGGAGCAGGTTGAAGGGGCTGTCGTTTGTTTCCATGTGAAATGTAGCAGGCCTGTGCAGCCCTTTGAGACTGTAATGTGATTAAGGGCTAGCCTATATAACTAAACTTGACTGTTGTTGCTAACTTGCCTGTGTTTGTTCTAATGAATAATATATCTGCTGACTACTAAAACCTGTCAAAATGTCCCCACTACTTTTCCATACTTTTCACCTTCAGATAATGACAGAGAGGAAAACAGCCAAGCCTGGGGTGAGCAGGCTCAACTCTGACCCTGGTAAACCCATGGCGATCCCTGTCGAAGGTACAGCACTGCTTTCTTTGGTGGACATGTTTTTAAGTTGTTCATAATATGCATCCGGTTTGAAAGGCAACCCTTAATCTGACTCCCTTGCCTACTGTAGAGTTTCCCGCTCCCAAAAACGAGCTGTTCCAGAGATTCCACGTGTATTACCTTGGGAATGTGGCTGTGGCTAAGCCAGTCGGTAAGTGCTACACTGCGTTTAGTTAAAAAAGAAGTTGATTGTAACACTGTTTGACTGTTTGTCGGTGTGTGTTTACTTCTCAGGCATGGACATGGTCAATGATGCGCTGGAGCACGCAATGGATGGCAAAGACAAACACGACTGGACTCCTGTCTCCGTCAATATTGCCCCAGCCACTCTCACCATACTGTCAAAACAGGTACAAAAACAATCTGTGCCTCTGGTGGCATAATTAGATAAAATTAAGGACATCACAAGGGTTAAGTGGGTCATGCCGTGATTCTATTTTTTTTTTAAGCATTCCTGTTTGGGTCTGTGTATTTTTGCAGTAGTTCTACAGCTGGAGCTTGCATGTGCACGTCCTGTATATTTTTGCACATATACTGTAATATTTTATTTTTATAAACCCCCATGCTGTCCTACGCACTACCTTCTGGTGCCAGCAGAGGGCACCAATTCTATTTATAAAGCTTATACAGACATATGATGTCTATGTAAGCCATAAAAACATTCTGGCAGCGCCATCCGTTGGCGTGAGAAGGTAGTGCATTTTGAAATCTGAGGACAACAGGAGGGTTAACCATTGCCCACATGTGACCACTGCATGCGTTATTACTCCCCCCAGACAGAGGAGGTGCTGTCTGAGTGCCGGGTGCGTTTCCTGTCCTTCATGGGCGTGGGCAAGGACGTGCACACCTTCGCCTTCATCATGGCCGAGGGCCCCAGGGACTTCATGTGCCACATGTTCTGGTGCGAGCCCAACGCGGCCAGCCTGAGCGAGGCTGTGCAGGCTGCCTGCATGGTGAGTCTGCCGGAGGACGTGACGGAGACGACCAGCCAGCCAGTCTTGAAAATGATGCAAAATATTTCTTACCGTAGCGACACACTACTAGTCCGGTGTAACCAGGCCCACAGCCTGCCTGGTGAACAGGATCTGGGACACGCTTCCACTGGGAAGTGTAACCAGGCCCACAGCCTGCCTGGTGAACAGGATCTGGGACACGCTTCCACTGGGAAGTGTTCTCAGTCGTAGCCTCCTGCTGGGCGTAGACCTCTGGTTCATTATGGAACTGTTGGACAGCCTTTAACCCTCATGATGTGCTCTGGGTCAAAATGACCCAATTCACTAGCTCTTTGTGGCAGATAGAGGGCGCTAAACCTAGTTCTACAGCTTACACACACACATGATGTGCACTGCTGGCACAACAAGGTGTGGGTTTGAAACCCGAGGACAACAGGAGGGAGATCATGAGGGTCTTCACCTGTTTATATTATATGCGTCTACATTTCCCACTGTGTTCTCTGTCCCGCAGCTACGCTACCAGAAGTGTCTGGATGCGCGACCCCCGACCCTGGGCTCCTGCCTGCCCACGCCCCCCGCCGACTCTGTAGCCCGCCGCGTCAGGAAGGGGGTCCAGAGCCTGCTGGGGAGTCTGAAGACCTACAGGTCAGGACCGCAGTCCCCCTGATAGGGTGGAGTCGACGTGCGTTGTCACGACAGCAGCCTCCGTCTTTTCCTCGCACTCCTCGTTTGTGTTGTCTCTGTTTTATTTTTTTACATTTTCTTTTGTGTGGAATTTCTCCTTCGCCTTAGAACCTTTCAGCTTTCCCCTACATGTATAGTCATTAGCAGAGTACGGAGTTGGTGTTTGTTGATTGTTTGTTTGTCTACGTTCTTTTATTTTTATACCTTTTTTTTTTTAATTATCTCTAGCGCTACACTCTTAACAAGGAGACTTGGCACACCTCTCTTACTCTGCTCAGATTCCTTGAGTGAAATTTTAATTTTTTGTGTTTTAACAGAAACCACACTACGAATGTTGAATACGGATGTATTTTACTCTATCGCAAAAGTGAGTGCTCGCTCAACTGTATTCCACTCACATGAAATAGACTCCACAGGCTCACCTGGAGATTGTAGTGCTATTGCTGTCAAGCCTAGTGTCGGATGTCAATATTAATTCAGTTCCTGCCCGACCTGGGTTTCACCACTAGTCGTGTGTATGAGCCTTCTCAGCCTAGCTAGGGTGCCACATGATATGTGCCCCATTTTAGTCTTCCAAAGAATCGTACCATTGTCTGTCACATAGTGAGCAACCACTGATTTGAGTCTAGTGGGTGTATCTCATCCTTTCTGCATGAATATTTGCAAGCCCGACGCTCGTGTGCAATACTCAGACTTTCCTGTAATGCGTGGTGAAGGCGACTGTTCGGTTGCCCTGTAATTAGTTCACTTAAACCAGAGTCTGTATAGACTTGCCGAAACGCTGCCTAAACAATTCTGCCACGGTTCAAAAAAACGAATGTGTTGTTGGAACAATTGGTAATAATAACTCTGTACTCTGGGCTTTCCATCAGAGTGAACGCCACACAGCCATTTAGCACTACCACCATGTATTAGTACTGTATACTCTGTCCACACGCTGCATGTTTTAATAGCTTAGATATATAACAAGGGGTAATTGGTGCTTGCAGAAGTTTAGTGCTGAAGCCCATTCATGTATTATAGTAGTTTCTGTGTGCTCCTGTATAGTAAACGGAAGGCTGGAATTGATGTGGTGTTTCGTGTTTCTTAGGCATGTCAATCTAGTATCTGTGTGTATCAATTATAAAATAGCAGCAGCAGTAGTAGTTGAGCTTTCCCTATTGGTCCGTTTTGACTGAAATGTTGAGAACATCTATATGTCTCCCTTCCTTCACGGTTTTGGGTAATGAGTAACTGAGAACTTTATTGTTTTTATTTTTTTTCTTACCATGTTTTGATCTTATTGGTCCTGGCCACTCCAGGGATGTATTTTATATTATTTACACACTAATATGTAGTCTGTTGACGCAAGTGGTGCATTTGCTCATTATAGTTAGATTTTATAAGGGAAATTATATATATATATATATATATATATATATAGAGTGAATAGTTGTATTTCATGTTTGCTGTGTGTGCTTGTACTTAATATTTATCACAATAGTTTGGCCATCTCTAACACGTTAAAGAAAAAGCTGCTTGTAAGATCTTTAGGAAACCTTCATCTCTTTAGTGTCAGATTGACTCCTTCTAAATGGTTTACCATTTATTACTTTTGCAAATATGGGAAATTAAACCATTCATAACTTGTATAGACCCTTGCATTCAAGCCTAATGATAATGTACCAGCTTAACTGGCAACATGCCCGTTAAAACACTTTGCATACTCCACTTTGATATTTGCCTTGTTTTTAAGTTCATTCAAGGTTTTGAATGCAATCAGACCTAAATACTGGAGATACCAATATACAGGCTATATGAATCTGTATGGGTCATTGGATGAAACATAGGGAGTTGATTAGCTCTTAATTTATCAGGACTGCATTTATTAGTGCATTTCATTTTTTATGTGGGCTATGACCAGGTTCCCATGCCCCACAATATTTAAAATTCTGTGATAACCTCAAGGGTAGTTTATTGACTATGTAACATTATTTAATTTGCCTTAAATCTTACAAATGGCTTCTTTTAAATAAAGTGAAATTCAAATACTACACAAAATAGGCTGCACTAAATTGTCACAATTAGATGTCATTTTAAATTGTGCTGTATAACTGTTATTTTCCTCATTATGCTGACTGTACCACTGTCAACACTGAGTTTAAGAACACTAGCAGGTTAATTTATTTTGATGTAAATTAGGTGTACAAAATATATGTATATAAAAGTCACTGCACAATAAATGTATGAAACATATCATAATCCCTTGTTGTCTGTGTTGTCTCCAATGTGAAGCATACTGAATCTTGAAAGATTGCATTCCAAAGGGAGGCACACTTGGATTAGATCCCCCGGAAATATCTCCATTGGTAACTGGTTGTCGAAGCATAGAACCTTTCTATTTTCAGTGGCAAAATCAGTGGCTTTATCTCTCTTTCCCACCTTTTTCATTAAAATGTAAAAGAAGCCACATAACCTGCGTTGCTGATTTGCATATGTATTAAACCTGCTGATGCCAGTTTTATTGTGTGTGTGTGTGTGTGTGTGTGCGTGCGTGTGTGTTGACAGAAGAGCTGAACAAAATGCTAAGCAAAACTGCATGTCACCTTTTCCTTTCAGCACATTGCTGCCCCCAGCTGGTGGGTTCATAGGCAATGCAGGCTGTAGTTATTGTTGCCCTGAGAGATGGGTGTTGAGATGAAAGGTACACATCAAGTTGAATCCTTAGCAGCTCTAGACAGGCAATAATGGGCTCTATCTCCACAGGAATATCAAAACTGCCCTGCCAGCAGGATAGCAATGCAGTGGGACAGATCAAGGCTTTGGCTATAATCGGTTCTTTTTGAAGAGGTAGACCCCGTGCTATCTGTGTGTGTGTGGGTGATTTTTAGCTTGTGTAGGGGAGATGAGCCATATCATATATTGTCCACTGACTAAAGCGTTGACATTTCCGCAAAAGAAACACGACTAAACCCCAAAATGCAACAGGTTCAGAGAACTACTGCACTGAAGAATTGATTAATATATTTATTTGTTTTTTCATATTTTGACATAATTGTTATTTACTATAATAACGTAGCTGTTTGGGTGCAGCTGCTCTTAATGTCGTACATGTGCAACCTTTATGTCTCACTTTATTTTTACTATGAATATGCTGTAGCAGGTTTAGATCCATTCATGTCCTAAACCCTTGTCTGTATTCTAATATTTGTTATTGTACTGATGCATATTTACACTGGATTTCCGTGTGTGCGGTTGAGACTAAATGTATTCATTCCAATGTCTTCCACATTTACCGGGCGTCAATCACAATTTAGTCAGTTCGGCCCATGGAGAAAATAATCACAGTCATAATTATGCCGATGGCCTAATTATGCATACAGCATTTGTTTAATGAAGGTTTATTTTGAGTAATGAATGTGTAGTCTTGTGGAACATTGCTTTTCCTCTCCTCTGTCATCACCACTGGCACTTCAATCTAGTCACTAATCTGCGGTGGAGCAGGATGGATACAAAGCAGACACTGCAAGCTTCACCTTAAACCTGGTATCAAGACACTGAGAGGAGTTATAGGATTTCAGGGCCTTTAGCCTTTCCTGAGAATTCATTTGGCAAAAAATACTATCTGTTATAATGCTTCAATGTCCCTTGCAACATTAAATTCATTGTTCTATTTTGTTGTTCACCCCTGCATTGAAGAGAATACTGTACACACACACACATTTTGCTTTATATTTATAGAAAATGAAAACCAAAGAATTAACAATTCCATAATGTATTAAAAACAAAGTCCAGATGAAACTTTTTGAAGGCTCAGTCGATGCTAGGATTAGCAGCTGGCCTAATCTCAAAATGTGCTGTGATTCTGTAGCCCATCACAGGCAGTTAATGCTTGGCCAGCGGCGGCCTCAAGCTGCCCATGGGTGTCTCGATAATCCCTTCTCCAGTGGTCCTCTGGCGACTCGAGATGCTCAGTGCTTGTTAAGAGGCAGTCTGTGCATTTGCCATGTGTGACGATCCTGAAAAACACAATGTGATCGTGTTAACATGGGGTGCGTAGAAGAGTTCAGGGACGTCTTTTGACAAGTAAAAATGTGTTGCAAGGAGCAAAAGCTAATTCAAGGCAAACACAAATGGTAAACCTATGACTTTGTATTCCAACTAGACTTAGTGTACCATGACCTAATGTATTGCATAGGGGTTATGCAATTATGTATAATCCTATGCATTAGGTAGTCATCCTGTTTAACACCATTTTACTCCAGATATCGGGATTTGTAATACAGATCAAAGCAGCTGCATGTTCCTCTGAAGCCTATAAGAAAAGATAAAGATACGGTCTCAACACACCCAATATTCAGAGAAGGCCTACAGTAGCTGAGGCTAAATGCATAGGCAGATTAAGGAAGTGCTTTAAAAGTATGCATTTAAACTTCCTAGTCATAATCCAGCAGTACTCAAATTCAAATAAGATACAGAAAAATACAAAAACACAAACAAATTATGCTTTTGTTTAGATCATCTTTCCAGTCAAAAAGGCCATGTCTCTACCCAATGAATTGGGTCAGTTATCTCATACCTGGTTTAGACTGACATTTATAGGTTCTCTACAGTATATATTTTTTATACATTAACAGCAAACAAATATTTTCTATGTAAAGACATAGTAGATTAATAGTGTCCTTAGCAGAGAATGTTGTCACAATAATGTGTTTTTGAAGCAGAAGAGGGAGTTTGAAGCATTCATTCATTTTGGTCTGGCTACTGGTACTCTAATGTTGCATCTAGTGGCAGAAAGTCATGTAGAATCACTTATTGCATTTCAGCAAAAAAATGTGCATAAAGCAAATGTTTGATCTCCTAGTTTTCTTTCGTTAGTCCACAATTACAACATTAACTTTTGACATTGTATATTATCATCAATAAATTTATATTTTCTCAAAATATGTATGTTTCTTTTGCATTTTGAAGCCTTGTTGCCTGACAAAATATGGTACATTTTTTCAAAGTGGTTTTGGTGATGTTCATTGAGGGCACATATTCAAATCAACATGTCGAGTTCAATTACCAGTAGTGATCGATTTCTTTTGTGGTTTTTGTCTTTGTTGCCTACATCGAACCAGCAGTTCAAAGGTTTTGTTCACCACACTATCCTGGAATGCAGTCTATGGCATTTAAATTAAAATGCGTGTGTTATATTCTATTTTCTGCAGTCTCTTGGGTGCAGTCTCATGTTTTATTCGATTCCAAAATGACTGCTGATGAATGTGTATGAATATTTACTGCTGATTTTGGACACGGACATAAAATAAAGTCAAAGTGTCTGCACACTTGATATACAAACTTCATAGTTCTCATTGATTTATCTCCCACTTATATTATAAAATAGATTGTGATAGGCATGGTCATAATATACCGCTATTTGCAAGCTTCAACCTTTATTGAACATATAAGGTAATGCCTATTGCCTATTCTGTCTGTGAAAGGTCAATTCGTTCCCAGGCTATATTTATCTTTTGTACCTTGGGCCCCCATCCTGTACCTCCAGTCACTCTATGGTATTTAAAGTGGTCAAAATCAATAACAGATTAATTGCTGTGAACAACAGGAGCTGTCACGCATTGAAATGAATGGCCGTTTTTATATGGTGTGCTACCATGCCACCAGGATCTTTAATCATTACACTTGAGGTAACAGACAGCAACCAATTCATATTCATACAAGGCTAGTTCATGGGGCAGTGTCACATAATTATGCTCAGTGATTAGTGTTGACGGAAATGACATATCATATTACAAGGAAGAAAGGTAGTTTAAAAAAAAAAAAAATGCTTTCCCGCTAGTTCAATATTGGATTTTAACAACCTCTATATGCTTCACTACTGCTACAGTATGAGTCCATGCACAACTAACCGTGTGGATTTCCTTACAGGTGTTGTCAGATTAATTAAGTTGAAACAACTCTCCCGTAGAGGGCAACTTCCCATGCACTTCCAGTCTCCAATGAATTACTGACGTTCTGATATACCCAACTGTCCCAAGGCATACTGCAGCAAATTGCTGTCGTTACTTTGCAAATTTGTTCAAGCAATCAACTCAATCTCACTCGGGGTACCAACCTGACAACAGGAATGATTAGAAACCTGGACGGCTCACCGAATGTCGCTCGGGAACAGAGATGAGAGCGGAATTACAATGAAGGCTGAAATTGTGTGTTATTTCTAACGCCCCTTGCTCCCATCCCAACCGCTATCTAGGCTGCACTCAAACAAAAAGTCCCTTTCCTATTCCGTCCTCCGTAATAGGGTGTGACTGACAGAGACAATGCCAAAGGGTAACTGTCTAGAATGGAAGAGTTGAAATAGCCCCCGTCTTAAAAAAAGAAAAAAGAAAAGCACAGTGCTAGCATGTCATCGCCAGAATGCTAAAGCTCTGAATTGGGAAGATGAGCAATATTCAAGTGCTGAACCTACTGTAAGTGTGCTGCAGGATTAGAGGTGGCTGGCCTTTTAAAGTGGCTTTGGTGTATAGGGACCGGTTTATAAAGTCATAAATACTTCATCATATCTTATATTTGAATGTAAATTCAGCAGCTTGGCTGAGGTCTCTTTGGGTTTGGGGGAATAAAAATACATCGAAATGACCTCAGGAATTGTGATGAAATGCAGAGGCCAGCGGTAGGCAGCTCTCCGGTTGGCTTTTTATTTATCAGGTTTTCCTCACATGTTGCCGTGGAGGGGGGTGAGATGAAATGACCTGACGGAGGCTGAGGGGTGGAGAACCAGGCTGTTGATTCTCATTTCACCGTTCCCATCTCCCGGCAGGATTGTCTGAGACACAGATAAATACTGCCCACACTGCAATTTATAAGCTGTGTAGCACACACAATTTCAGCCCTTACCTGACCCAGTCACAAGTCCAACACGAGACAATCCCCTGCATACTGAGTGGGGTGGTCAGGAGCTTCTGTTTTTCCCCTTTCTCTTCTGTTTCCCGTGGACAGCTCCACAGGAACACCCCCCCACCCCATTCCCAGGCAACCACATTGACTCACATATAGTCAGAATGCGTGTATGACTTAGGGTATGGATGAAAGGGATTTGCTGCATGTAAAATATGTTGTTGTGTTAGTTAGGCTTCTGTTTGATTATTATATATCCCTTGTGATGTCCTCAGGGTCAAAATGATGCAAATCACTAGCTCTTTGTGGCAGATAGAGGGCGCTAAGCCTAAGTATACAGCTTACACAGACATATGATGTGCACTGCTGGCACAACAAGGTGTGTGTTTGAAACCCGAGGACAACAGGAG
>JAODUG010000005.1:1055311-1067752 GCA_027564795.1 Aphredoderus sayanus | reverse complement strand
ATTAGCGTGCTGCGTCAGCTTGCCACTGCAGGCTATCGTGCTACGCTAACATTGCTACATTAGCGTGCTGCGTCAGCAGGTTATTGTGCTACGCTAACATTGCTACATTAGCGTGCTGCGTCAGCTTGCTACTGCAGGCTATCGTGCTGCGCTAACATTGCTACATTAGCGTGCTGCGTCAGCTTGCCACTGCAGGCTATCGTGCTACGCTAACATTGCTACATTAGCGTGCTGCGTCAGCTTGCTACTGCTACGTTAACATTGTGCTACGCTAACATTGCTACATTAGCGTGCTGCGTCAGCTTGCTACTGCTACGTTAACATTGTGCTACGCTAACGTTGTAACAATGTGCTAATGTGCGACACAACGTGTATATAAGTGCGATAACGTTAACGGCGTCCTCTCTGCAACCGCGCCCCTTCTTCCCTCCGGTCCAGACGCCATGTGGCCAGCCCCCCGCCCCAGCCCCTGTCTCCCTCCCACACGTACAGCTACATCCACGGGCCCCCGGGGGGCCTGGACACGGACGGCTTGGAGGAGGAGGACGAGGAGATGCTGGAGGAGGAGGAGGAGGAGGGTGGGGAGGGCGAGGAGGGGGAGGACACGGACGCAGAGGTGGCCGACGCGCACCTCCTCCGCCGGCGCCCCCCGCACACCGCCCACCACCACCACCTCCACACCCACACCCACCCGCACCCCCGCCACGGCCAGAGGCACCCGGGGGGCCGCAGGCTGCTGCAGCAGCAGACGCCGGCGTCCAGCGTGGGCGACCTGGAGAGCTCGGCGACGGGCTCCATGATCAACGGCTGGGGCTCGGCGTCCGAGGAGGACAACGCGTCGTCGGGCCGCTCCAGCGCCGTCAGCTCCTCCGACGGCTCCTTCTTCACCGACGCCGACTTCGCCCAGGCCGTCGCCGCCGCCGCCGAGTACGGGGGCCTCAGGGCGGCCGCCCGGTACCACGGCAACACGCAGGGCCACGAAGTGGGCGGGGCTTCAGGTGAGGCGCGAGGGGGACAGCCCACTGTTGTGTTAAAAGTCATGTGTGATAATATATGTGCTATTTTAAACTATACAGTATAGGCAAATATTAAGCAATTTCTCATTTATGACAACAGGAAACGGAATGCCCATCATATTAATGTCTATTTTTACTTGTCTTTAATTATTTCCTGCTATTTGCATGTTTTATCAGTCCTATTCCTTATCACCGCGCACATGTAAAACACTTTTTAATAAAAGTGTCTGATGTCAAAATGTCATTCTTATTTTCCCAGCACGTAAATACCAAATGACCCCTTCGGGCCACCGTCCCGGCAGTCCCGTGTCCACAGACAGCAACATGAGCACGGCGGTGGTACAGAGGAGACCTCCCAAGAAACAGAAGCAGCACCCCGCCGCACCCCACCCGGTTAGCCAACGCCGGGACCCCTACAGTGAAGGTGAGCCTATTATTAAAGGAGCTCCGTAGGTGCTCTTGTCTGCCACTGGGTGTCGCACTAGAGCACCAGCATCACAGACCAAAAACAAATGCTCTGTGGGAAACACACACACCCACTAACATGCACTAGAGCTGGGATTACAACACACACAGAGGGAGTGTGCGTCTCTGCTCAGTACGCTATTACTCCTCTCTGTTTTTACATAGAAATAGTTGTTTGCTACTACATGTATTCAAAATATCGTGTATAGGACATATAAGTACCCACCTGACATATGCCGCACCCTCAACGGTCTGACATGGACTTTCTGCCTTATTTATGTTGTTCTTAATTTTTCTTTAGTTTTGGGGAGTTTTCTTCCTGTCCAGTTGAGGGCTAAAGGTTACATAGTGTTATTTATGTTCTGCGGTAAATATGGAGTGAGTCCCTAGAGGCTGTGAGTAAGTGCTGTGTAAATGAGCACAACTTGGCCTGTACAGATGTTTTCCCCACACATTCAGATCTCAATCTGAAGACATTTTTTGTTTATGGTTGCTGATCGAAATCACTATTATAAGCAAATAACATACTTGTCTTTAACCCTCGTGATGTCCTCCGGGTCAAACTGACCCAACACATTAGCTCTTTGTGACAGATAGAAGGGACTAAGCCTAATTCTACAGCTTACAGACACGTGATGTGCACTGCTGTCACAGCAAGGTGTGAGTTTGAAACCCGAGGACAACAGGAGGGTTAAAGGCCCGAAAAAACAACATAAAGAAATTATTCATAAAGAAATAAATACACACAGCAATGACAATAAAAATAACCATACAATCCAACACTAAGATGGCGCCCTCTGGTGGTTCAAGATGATATTGTGTTACTAGGGTTAAAAAAATATTACATTCACAAGTTCCTCCTTTAGGCTGTCCCTGAGATTATAGTGAACTAACTCTCAGATGTATTTTGTTAGCATTGTTGGCAACTGTTACACTGTGATGCTAACAGCCTGGTGTGGTAGTAGTGACCTAGCTAGCTACATTTGACAACAGGCTAAATGCACCTTTTTGTCTTCCCTCTCTCTTGTGTTAATGTGTGTGCAAAGCGGCACCACTCCTAAACCGGTGCTGGCTAGTGGGCTTGGTGCCAGCAGCTGTGAGGATGAGGTGGTGGTGGCGATGGATGTGTGTGTGTGTGTGGGGGGGGGGGGCATTCCCAGGGGAGCTCTGCCCTGCTAGGCTCTGCTGACACTGGGATGTTTTCTCCACTCCAGCCGCTAATGAAATTGATCCAGGTGCTCGGGTTCATATTGAAGTGCCGCCCTTCGCCCCAGCCAGAGCTGAGAATAATGATAAGCACATGTGTGGAGCCTCTCCATTGTCCGTTTTGGGCTGTTTTCATCTTCACAATAAGATTATGTATACAATACAGTAGATCCTTAACAGCTGTGGGATGGAAATACGGTCGGGGGGTTTCTATATTCACGCATACGTGTGTTTATGTCATGGAAGGGTGATTTCTGTGTTGGCCTATGTGATGATAAGACGTGTGTGTGTGTGCGTGCGTATACAGTATATGAAGTTCTACGTGCGCGTCCGTCCGCCGGCTGTGTTCCCGAGCCAAGCCGGCTCCTTCGTCAGTGTCGGGTGTCCTTGTGAGTCGGAGCCACTTGACAGGGAGATTTAATATCCAGCTCGCTGGGAGCCAGGCCTGCTATGTCACTGCAGAAAACCTTACCCCCACACACACACACACACCTACAGGCACACGCACACATATATACTGTCCTCCACCCTCATCCTGTGTTCCTCCCATCCTCTGCCCCTCCCTTTGATCTCTCCATCCTTCTCTCCAGCCTCCCCCTCTGTCGCTCTCATCTCCTCTGTCTGTGCGTGTGTGTGTGTGCGTGTGCGTGCGTGCGTGTGCGTGCGCGTGCGTGCGTGCGTGTGTGTGTGTGTGTGCGTGTGTGTGTGTGTGCGCGTGTGTGTTTGTGTGTGTGCGTAGGGGGCCAGTGCTGTCTGTCATTTAGTCTTCCTGCTGATTGCATTTGATCTGAATGGATTGTTTTTCATTTGGAGGTTATTGCCTCCTCCCACGTGTGCCCAGTGCCTCCACCTCTGGTAACCCCCGCCCACACACACACACACACACACACACACAGTACCGCAGCTACTCTGGAGGTGTGGCGCAGGCAGTTAGGTTGATCAGTGAGGCAAGGAGACAAGGAAAGGAGGGATGTTACTGTCCATTTATGTATTCATACTCTGGTGTTTGTTTTTGGTTGTTTATGTGTCTCCAACCACCTCCATCCTCCCCTCCCCCACCATGCCCTCCTCACAGAGGTCAGTCTGAGACCATCATGGACCACGCAGTGCCATAAATACCAATAAATGTGCAAGCAGTTAAGAGGGCAGTAAAACAGACAGGCCGTCTCTGCCTCACCTCTCTTCCTGCGTTTGACCGTCTCATTTTGCCTGTGTTTGCTCTGCGGCTGTGGAAAGGCCGGCTTTATATTATTATGGTTCATATAGAGGCGTAATGCTTCTGTCTACACAGGAGGGAACCATACCCTTTACTGACTCAGTTTCTCTGAGCAGTGGCTCCCCCACTTCGAACATGTCAAGATGTTATTTGTTTTTGTTTTGTTTATATGTTCTATATAAAAGAAATGTACAAGAAAAACCCCAAATTCCGATTTGCTGATTGTCCACAAGGATGTGTGTAGATCGTTTTGCTTCAGAATCAAGGTCACAAATCATCACAGGTGGTTATGCACAACTGTGGGAATGTTACTCCCTGCTTCCACTCCCTTGCTTGGTTAGGCACAATTAGTGTTCCCTCTCCTCAGTGTCCTATAGCGCGTAGGGTGTGCCCTGAGCGTAGGGGGCTTGTGTTTTGCAGAGCAGAGCACTCTCCGTAGCTGACGTGGGACATAAAGTCATGATTAAGCATGCTTAAACGCCCCTTAGCCTCCTTTGCTTCTTCGTCAAGTAGAATTAGCAGTAGCGTGCTAGTTAGCCGCCAGGGCCTCTCCAGTACACCCAGAGAGATTCTCTGAGGACCCGCTGTATATTTCCCCATAAACATGTCTGGCACAGCGCTCCTGCCCCTGCCAGTGGGCTATATCTCACAGACAGTGGCATTGATCGTGCCGCTGGCCGAGACAGGACTCGGGAGGCAGGGGAGATATTAAAAACCTGCAGACGCTTCCCCACTGTATGGTATTGACCGGGCCATTTTGTATTCAGGGGAGTTGGGGTCTGGAGGTGGGGGATAATCAGGAAAGTGTATTAAAGCGGTTGGTTCAGACAGCAAGACGTCTCCCCCGCCCCTTCAGCGCGAGGGTGTAAAACGTGAACAAGGTGTCGCCTCACAAATAGATGTTGAAGGCGGACACCGGGGGGCGCTAGGCAACGCTGAGGAGCTTTCTAACGCCGGCCGGAGACCACGGCGCCTCTCGAGGCCCGCTAGCCGATTAGAAGAGGAGGAGCCATCGACCGGCGGACGGGGCTTCTGGCGCTTCAGACGGCCGTGTGAAGTGAGAGTGCTGAGGCCACGTGAACAATGGCTCAAGGACAGGCGGCATTGATTCGCCGGCGGGGTCAGAGACGGCTGCTGACAATGCCCTCACCTCCCTCCCCCGTTTGCTCCCCTCCCCTCGCCTTCCCCTCTCTGCGCTTTCTCAGATGGTGCCTCCCCCAAATTCCTCTAGTGCCGCTCCTTCCAGCCACTTCTGTACACACACACACACACACACACAGTGGCCAGCCTAAACACAACGCGTTGGAAGACCAGTGTTCCTCTTCCCACCAGATGCTGTGGGCATGGATCAAACCAAGCGCAGGAGAGGTTGCATGCCGAGCTGCTGCGTGCATGTTCTGTGCGCATTCTCTGTGCACGTGCAGTATATCCACACACACACACGCCACCAGCCCTGTGTGTGTGTGCGTGCGTGTGACCGTGTGCAGGCGTGGGGTGGCTGAGGCAGGTGAAGCACATCAAGGTTCTGGGGGGTACACAGAGTGCTCCTGGTGCCCGGCACTGGATCACAGCAGCAGCAGCAGCATACGCTTTAGTGGACGTGGGTGGAGGAGAATAACGTTGTCCCACTTTCCCTCAGATCTGCCCCCTCCCCCGATCCCACCTCCAGCCGTGCTTAAATCTCCGACGCACCCCTCCAAGGCTGCCCTGGAGGGCCGGGGCGCGGTGGTGTCCCCCAGGGCCGGTGAGGCCCGGGATAAGAGAGGGGGTTCGGGGGGCTACCGGCCCAGGGAGGGCTCGGACCCCCGGACCAGCTCCTCTGAGCGCAGGGAGGCCCAGGAGAGGCAGAAGGCTGCAGGCAAAGGGAGTAAACATGAGGGCATCAGCAAGGCCCGCCAGAACCCAGGTACTACGCCCAATGCAACATTAATGACACTTGGTAGTTTATCCGTGCATGGACCCTATATGGATCCCTAAAGGTATAGTCAGCGATTGTAAGCTAACACTTTTTGTCAAATTCAGTGAATGGCTCCTCGCGGTCTACTAGCTTTTGTGTATGCTTGCTAATTGGAGCTAAACATATAAATTGTGTTGCCTGTATGTCACATAGTCCAAGCAGGGTCAATACCCTGCTATACTATATTACTATATTACTTTACATCTGTGATAAGGGTCTGTTGAACTGCGGCCACACAGCTCTGGACTGTTAGGACTTTGACCTTAGCAAGATGGCTGCCAAGCAGCCGTACTGCAACTCCTGCCTATAAGACGATGTTATTTCCCCCAGGTTCAGAAGACATTGTGCCCTACAGCCGGCCGCAGTTCCCCACTGTCAATAGTCCCCGGGACCCGAGCTCCTCCAGCTCCATGTCCTCCCGGGGTTCGGGTGGGCGGCGGAGAGGGGAGGGGGGGCGCAGGAACCCGGCAGACATGGCCGTCAACACCACGGGGGCCTTTCAGCCAGGGGATGAAGACCTCCAGGTACAGTGTGGCCAGTTAATCCAACACAGCTGGGTGTGGCAAATGTATTCACTTGCTTCTAACGCAAAGCTCAACATTTTATTTTGTCGTTTTGTGTCGTGTCTTCTTCCTCCTAGATGGTGGAAAGCTGAAGAATAGACGGGAAAACCTGTCCGTGATTTTCCAAGAGTGGGGCACCATTGTTTCTCTTTCACTTTTAAATATCTCAGTATTTCACCATCATTTTGGCTGACTTGATACTGTGCATCACTAGTGTTTCTTTACATCTGGAAAAACAAACCAATTGTTGTTGTTTTTTTCTTTTGTTTTGTTCTTAACTTGTCACTTTCTATGTCCTTTCACAAAAAAGT
Organism: Aphredoderus sayanus; assembly: GCA_027564795.1. Classification (NCBI taxonomy): domain Eukaryota; kingdom Metazoa; phylum Chordata; class Actinopteri; order Percopsiformes; family Aphredoderidae; genus Aphredoderus; species Aphredoderus sayanus. Next base: position 1,061,018 of record JAODUG010000005.1, on the reverse strand, counting down.
AAATGTCTCCAAGGATAAGAGGGGTGCATTCAAAGCAAAATACACAGTAGTATATTTATGTTTTATTCCAATGCAATATGGAGTGAAATTGACCTCCATTGACATGACTTGGCTTGCCTTGACTGGAGCTACAGAGTGCCCATACACAGTCAGATGTTACTGTAACGAAATAGCTGCAAGCAGTGAGGGGTGGATTGTCCTGTAAATATACGTGTATACATGATGTCTTTTTGTTTTACCCATTGTGGTACCTCAAATTTGTCTTCCTTGTTTTATTTTTGCGAATAATAATTTTATTATGCCAGTAAATATAATTATTTTATCATTTCCATCCATGTTGTAAATTGCTATATTATTCATCTGCCCCGAGAAAAGTGCCACTTTGGGATATTTTTTTTTCTTTTTGTAATGCACTGTTATGTCCTGTGTTGTCTATGTTTGTTATTTGTTTTACTTTGGTTTTAAAAGCACAATCACTAAACTTTATTTTAAACCATTCTATCTATTAACCTTTTTGTCTTACTGGAGGAAAACAGGTATGACAAAAGAGTCTAGTTAATCTTGATGATAATGATGATGATGATGACGATGATGATGATGTAGGTGAAGGCTTTTTACGTCCGCTGTATTTGAAAGGAGACTCCTGTTTTAAAGATGTCCTTCTCCAGTTCTGATTTCAGCTCAACATGGGAAACGGCAGTTATTGTGAGTTCTAGCTGCAATGTAAATATATTTTCCGCATTGACCATAATTCCAGCTATTGCACATGAATCCAAATGGTTATGTTGTCTACTAATGAATGCACTTAATGGAATGTTACATACAGGAAAAAGTCACTTTTGGACTCTGGAGAGGTTGAGATTAGACAAGGAGTCTCTTTTCTTAGCAAAAGAAGGGGGGCAGCATCTCTTCAAAGGGAAAAGGGTGCTGTTGTTTATTCATAGGACATCTGCAAACATTTGTTTCGTAAAGCAAAAAAAGTAAAAACAAAAAAAAAAAGAATAAAAAAGTACAAACTATGAATGTTCTTTTTTCTAGTCTTTTTATGGTTGTAATGTGATCGTCTCAATAGCTTTTACACGCTTTACATAAAAGCATTCTTTCTGTAAGAATGCGTGATTGAATGAGCATTAGCCCCCACAATTCATGAATAGGAAGATAAGCATCACATTGTTGTGATTTAGGAGAATGTAACAGTGCATGTGCAGTGTACATGTTAACCCTCGTGATGTCCTGCAGGTCAGACTGTCCCGAATCACTAGCTCTTTGTGGCAGACAGAGGGCGCTAAACCTAATTCTACAGCTTACACACACATATGATGTGCACTGCTGGCACAACAAGGTGTGTGTTTAAAACCCGAGGACAACAGGAGGGTTAAACGGCATGAAACAACCAACAAAAGGCGGAGATAGGAGAGAATTTACTCATAAACATAATAGGAATGGAATATTCTGACATTGTTACTTTTATTGACACGTTTATCATAGTTATAATGGAAAAGCATTGCCATCATAAAGCTCAATGTCAGGGCATCTATTGCATTTTAATTTGAAATCCATTTAAGACAGACTTGCCTGAAAGGCCACAATGCAGCTCCACATCAACACCCTATCCAGAGGGAACTATCAATATCCTTGTCTAAAAAGCCTTCTCCATTCTTTACAGTAGCTATTGAAGTATATTACGCAATGCCAATTCCATTAGTGTGCTCCATTATTCACAATACCAGCGTCCCATGTCATTCAATAAAAGGGTTTGATGCCGTAGTAGAGGGAGAGCTAAAACCAACGATGAAGGGATTATGTATAATTTGACAGGCCTAGATTGCTGCCAATCGGGCATGAGGATGCTTTGATGAGGTTACATTAGATGGCGCATACAGCATTGCTCTGTTCACTCATCGCTACAGTAGATACAGCTGATGGAAAAACTCCATAAATTCCCAATTTGACTGTCGTGGTATTGGAGAGGGATCCAGAGCCAAGGACCCTTCTTAATTGGAGACCGAAATGCATTTGTTCCATCTTATTGCATCTTACCTGCCTATACAGCTTGTTCTCACAACGGCAATAAGCCGGCCTATGGGAGCCTTTTACGTCAAGATATCTATGTCTCCTTTATTCAAACAATAGTGATGAAGATCGGGCGATGGCTTCTCCTCCAAATACACTCCCTTCTGAGCCTCCCTGAATTGGAATGGAAGTCCTGTTTTCACAAGCTAATGACTAGACTGCTGCCCACCTGGGACCCTAGAGGCTACTTCTCCGTTCCTATCAGAAGGATGTGTGATGCCTTTGTTTCTACTGTAAAACGACTTGTGGGAAATTTGTTTTATTATTTATAGTAACTGTGTTCTGTATATTAACTGGTCATTTGGTCGTACACATTTAAATACATTGATTTTGTGCTTTGGTTTTTAATTATAAACACAAACCCTGCTAATGTTTTGTTTATTCTTCATATAAAATCAAGACATCTGAATCCAATTATTCATCAGTCAAAAAACATGATTATTTGTCAAGTAAGTTTGCCCCTACAAGGAATTTACCATAGTGTAGGTGATGCATAAGGATGATGCATAAGGATCAAGAATCAACGCAGAATTTAGTCTTAGGCATCACAGTCCTCACAGAGAATCTATTTTCCGTTGGTTAACATTGTTTTGCCGTGGTGCTAACAAAACATTTTTAAAGCGTTTTATGTAGGCTAATTATCGTCTTTGTGAATCCCCTCCCCCTCCTGACTCTCAGCCTGTGCTCCCCACGTCCCAGGTGTTCTCTAATAAGCACCTTTCTAAACAAGAACACATTTGGAACAGGAGAGCCTCCCCCATACCTCTCCATCCATCACTCTAATGAGCGGAGGTGTGTCCAGGCCTCACAATGAGATTCAGGTGATTAAGGATACAGCATTAGGCAGATACACACAGTCTGCCAGAGGTGGTAACCCCATAATGGCATGAATATGGAGGATGTGGAGCTCGATGCTGGATGGCCTTTGGTGTGGCTCTGGTCTTTAACAGTTGTTCTACCTGTCTGCTGATAAGCTCCTCTATGCAATTTGTGCAAATATCGAATAGGTAAAGATTTAACCAACACACTTAATATTGCATAGCAAAATCTCATTGATAGTACTGCAAGACTTACCTTTCTGGTCACACTGCTGTTTAAAGACACCATGAAACTATAAAACAGACAGCACTATTTATGTGTCTACAGAATATCTACCAGGTTTAATTCCATATACGTCCATGCCGGAAACAGGAAGTTGTGACTGATTGCAGACAGATGAAATGTTCATCAGAACACATTTCTCCCAAAACCTCCTCCACATATCTGACGTCCAAACAATTTCTTTGTTAGTTTTTTGTGCTATTTTAGAATAAAATCACACAATAGAAAATAGATCTCGGAAGTGTTTCCAGCATAAATAGTTCTAACTGCTGTTGCAGTTTAAATACTTTCCGGACCGGTTGCAACAAACTAATTTCTTTTGTGTGCATTCAGATCCAGTTCTGGTTGGACAAACTGCTTCATTAACCTCCCTCTCAAACTAGAAGGTAATTACGTGAACAGCTGTGGACTGTCTGACAACTCATCCTGCTGCCGCTACCCTTGGCAGGGATGCCAGCAAGACTCCCATCATCACAGGTGCACACTGTTTAGACAGCTTACCAGCAGCCTCTCCACAGCCATTTACGTTTGCAGCTGCGGGTCAAACAACACCTCTTCAGACAATCAACCAAAATTCATTTTGGTGGAAACAATTCAGATTTCCGATGAGCTGGTTTGTAAGATTGTCGTAGTGTTTCCCCGACACTCCCCATCCCCCAAGAATAATTGTTTAACACTTGAGATTGTTTTCTCTTCGAAAACATAAACCAAGCTTGTGAAAGATAGCCATTAGTGGCAAGTTATAATACAACCTATAATGAAAACAAAGTAGTGGCGACAAGCCAAATGCAAGTCATTTTTTTAATAACTGGGAAGTAATCTAAGTGATTTGTACATCCAGTCACTTAGCCAGTCATTCTAACCATCCTTATTTAATGCCAATGGGGTCTGCACAATTAACCCAGAGGAATATAGCCTATGTATCCAGTCTCCCACATTATGCTGCTCCTCTGCATTTTGTCACTGATTCTCTTCACATCTGCAGTCTGACATCACCATCCTTTTAACAGACCGAATGAGTCAAAAAAGACATTTAAATTATATTAATTGATAATGTTCAAGCCGTCACAGCTTGTTTAAGATTTTACAAACCTTCCAGCTGAATTGTCAAGCAAACAACTCAAATGTGAAGCTGAAATCAAATGTGCAGCTGGAAAATACTCTCCAGCAAATTTGAAATGTATTTCAAGTGAGTAAATCTGCAATTTACCAATTTGCCCAGGATTAAAATGAACAAATCAAACACAACCATTAAAAGGGGGGGCTTCATTAGCAGAGGTGTTAGCAACGCTGCTAATGACAGCATTGAGATAATCATTGAATCCATGTGACAAGGTCGTGCGTGTCAAGGGCAAAAGCAGGCCATTGAGAGCAAAATGTTGTTTATAACAACGCTGCCAAACACGCTCTGCGAGACCCTGACATGACCAATCACCGGGGGATGATAAACGCCACAATGATAGACAAAAGCCTACCGCCGCTTGATGTTCAGCGAAGAGGCACATAATAGCTCTAAATTGGAGTGTTTTCTTAGTCAAATGACCTATAGGGAGTGACGACGATTTGACTGGCAGTTGTTGTGCAGGCATTGATGGATGGGGGGGCTGGATGGGTGGTGTTACAGGTTGGGAGAAATTGTTGTGGTGCATTTCGCTTATAGGCTCCTGCCCTCTTCTACTATCTCTCTCTCTCTCTTTCTCTCTCTCTCTCTGTCTCTCCCTGCCTCTCTCTCTCTCTCTTTCTCTCTCTGTCTGTCTCTCTCTCTCTCTCCTCTCTCTCTCTCTCCCTCTCTCCCCCCCTCTCTGCCTGTCTCTCTGTGCTGCTGACAGGGTGTTGACTGACTGAGAGGGGGAGATGAGACTCTGGCTCGCTTGGTGTGGCCTTGGGTGTGTTATTCCGCTCACAGGAGATGGCTGCTCTGCTTATGTTGCCATTTTCAGCTGTTGTTTCACTGCGCAGCGATACATCTCTTTTACTGAGGCGACCTACTTCATTGCTACGGAAACACACCTCCTTCTTCATTTATCCTGGGCTCATTTGACGTATTTGTACCTTACGGAGGGACGGTAGTGTGGAGCAGGTGTGTGATTGTGTACAGCATGCTGCCATTGTGTTGATGGCTTAAGGACTCGTGTTAATGGTCTGCAGTGTGTTCCCAGACAATGTACAGAGCTTGTTTTATCGATTATTTATTTTTCTCCGCCTCAAAAAAGACTAATGAGCAGCAAGAATTCCACTAGAAAGGTTAATACAATATTGAAATGTCATGAGATTAATGATAGTGTTCCTATTCCTCCTGTGGTCCTACAGAGGGTGACAAATGTCTTGCCCTTTTCACTTCATACCTCGCTTTGTGATCGCTTTCTCTCATGCGCTCTCCATCTCTGTTCCTCTCATTGTGTCACCCTCTCTCTCTCTCTGTCTCTCTCTCTGTCTCTCTCTCTCCCTGCCTCTCCCTCTCTCTCTCTCTCTCTCTCTCTCTCTCTCTCTCTCACACACACACACACACACACACACACACACACACACACAC
>JAODUG010000005.1:972712-984852 GCA_027564795.1 Aphredoderus sayanus | reverse complement strand
GTTACAAAAGCCAAGAAAACAGCCGTTCACTAGACTACGTGGGCATGGATTATGTCATGTTCATTTCAATCCTTTGGGCTTCTCAATCACTTTCAGGTGGTATAATGGTAACACCAGGGTGGAAGCACACATGCCATGTTTCCCTTTTCCCTGTTTTTAGATATTTTTGTGACACTAAAAATGTATTTGATCTTCTCTTAAACTGTATGTATATACAGTATGTACTGTACTTACAGTTGTTTCACATTACTGGAGTCTTGATTCAAAAGAGGTCCATTTTGCATCGTAACTGGAGTTACATTAATCAAATTACACTCTGGAAATCACTGTAGAAGTTGGGTGAAAAGTGTGAAAAACAGATGCAATCAGGGATTTCAATGGGTACAATATATTGTACTGAACAGACTTTCACAATTAAATTATATAGAACGTTTTTATCCACCCTGAGGTGTTTACTGCATGTATGACTATAAAACCTAAAATAACCTAATTTGTGCATCAACCTAACACACCATTTATGCAAAGTTGATTCCTACAGTGTGAAAATAGCTTACATGTATTTGCTGTGTAGCCTCTGATAATTTAAGTGTTGACCACTCTGATCAAAACTCTCAGTATGGTACAACACAATGCCATTATTCAGAAATAAAAACAGTGGTTGGATAATGTTTGTTTTTGGGTATGTCAGAACAGCGGAAATAGATTAAATTGGGAGCCAAGCATCATGGTTACAATGTCACGGTCACATTTCTCCCCACTGGCTACCAACAGGGAAAATGTGCCCGGAAACGGGATGAGAAGAGGACAAATGGTTCATGCTGTTCCCAGTGAGTGCCTGGTGTCTCCATACCTGGATTTACGTATTTCCTTCCTTAGCATTTGTCTCTCTGTAACAGTTACAGTGTCAGACTTCATGTTCAACAACTATCTGAATGTTTAAATCTGATTACTCCGAAAGGCCTGGACTGGTAGACTCCACGTGGCATACCCTGCCACAAACCACACAGACCATTATGTGGCACAGCGGGGAGACAGTTGATCAGAAGATTGCCGGTTTGAACCCCGCTAACTTCCAGCCAAGTGTCGAGGTGTCCCTGAGTAAGACACTGAACCCTGACTGCTTCCAGTGGTTGGAGGGCGCCTTGCATGGCTGGCACCACCGTCTGTCTATGAATGTGAAGCAGCACTTTGAGAGGCCGGTAGGTTGGAAAATAACCATTTAAATGGAGTCCAATAGCAATAGCTGGCATTTTCACAGTGTTCTGGACATAACTTCTTTCATACCTAAAAGAATACCCTCCCTTCAGGAATTTCGATGATTAATAATGTAAATCTTTGTTTTTAATTTAATCCACTGAAAACAAGTTACTGTAAAGCCGCATTCTGTGAAGTTTTCTTCCTGCTTGTGGTAACTTAATAATGGAAACTCACTCATACTCATATTTAAACATGACCGATAACATAGCCGTTATCTTAATCAGTCAATCTAAGTAATGAGACCAGGAAGCTAATCCATTATTATGCATTATTAGTGGGTAAATTAAGGTCTTTGAGGTTAATTAACTATAGTGGGCTAAGGACAATGTTAATAATGCAGCACTAATATAGGGCAGGTAATAACACACTCTTAAAAATGTCCTTCTAAACTCCACTGTTTCCTCTTATCTGGGACAGGCTGTGTCTACTTGACACTTGCTTGCGGCTTTTGTTATCAGAATTTGGTGAAGGGATTAATATGACAAGTCTTATTAGCATAACATATTCGACTTACTGGACGTTGCTGCTATTTCGCACAAAAGGTGTTCAGGACCTGGGCTCCTGATTATCACTCATGTTGTAGTACCTGCATTGGTACAGCAGCACAACATTACTCAAAATGCATTAGTACTATTTGAAGAAGAAAACAACATTGAGCTTGTTACTTTACGTGCCTTGAAGAAGAAAACAACCTTGGGCTTGATCCTTTACTCATCAGCGAAGGCTTATAGGTTCAGCTAGTGCATAAAGAATGTAGGTCTGAGTCAAGTTTTAAGTGAAAGAAAAATGCGTATGGTTGCAGTACTGAGTTGCAAGCTCAGGAACAGGTGCTAAATCATCATAAAAGCAAGTAAGTACAGTAAGTAAGTAAGCCTTTGCACAGACTAGCATAGAGTGTCTCAGGAGCAAGAGCCTGTCTTCTATTTCTGTAGCATGAGGCAGTTTTCTATACAACTGCTGATAGTATGCTAGTCTATTTAAGGAATTAACCCCAATCTGTATCTTTGTAATGCTAGGTGCCAAAAAGAAGGAAATCAGGTTTCAGGTCTTTGGCACACCTGGGATTAAATTTGCAATCTTCAAATCTCCAGATATACTTATACTGTAACAGTCCATATAAAAGTCCATATAAGGATCTCTCAATCTCTTGCGTTTGGTTGGTTAGGTCATGTGATTTCTCACGTTAAGCCAATAGACTGAATAAAAAATTTTACAAATCCTGTGTGACTTCAGCCATAGGTTTTCTGAAGAACGGATGTTCACAACGTACGCATCATGAACATGTAAACTAGAGACCAAAAAATGTTTTTGTAGTAGGTTGTAAACATGTTGATTTTTCAGAATCTTTGGGGATTGATTTTTGAACTTTTGCAGCCAGCCTCCAATTGCCATTCGAGGAACTGCAGATATTTTCAATTCTGTGTTGGAGTAATTTCTCAGCATTGGAGGGTCCCGATTGGTTAAGCCATAACATCATCTGAATGTAGCAATACCTAATAGTGGAGTCGGGTATTCTGGAGAAAGTGTTGAAATTTGAACTCAATAAAAACCAAAACACTTCTCCCTTCAATGCCATAGGTTGCGCCCTCAGAAGCTTTGCCACCCACATTGAGTATGCACTGCCAAGAATGGGATACTGTTGTGCGGTCTGCACCACTTTGTTTGTGTGCCCATTTACAGAGCCAGGGCTGTGTAGAAACACTGGATTATTTTTTCAGTGCACACACAGAACAGGCAGCCAGCGGACCGCGAGGAGATATCCGCTGAATTTGACAAAAAGTGCATTATCTTACAATCGCTGACTCCACCTTTAATACGTAGAGCTAGCTATTCAGACCATAATGTTTTAATGTCTTTATAAAAAGAACTAGACCACCAGGAGCAGGTCCGGTAGACATTACTGGTACTGTATCTTGACTTCACTGGCTTCAACTCTGCGGCAAGTTTCTTACAAAGCCACATCCTCCAACCACTATCCATTCTGAACCCTTTGAACCCAACAAATTTGAGCCCTTACTGAATTGGGTAATGATTGTAGAGTGGTGGGGGGGTTATTCCATCTCTTTGGAGTCACAACTAACATGCAGTGTGACTGCCTACAGCTATGCTATACTGTGCCTTTTTTCCTTGAAGTCATCCTGATCTTGCAAGCTACAGTTTGACTTCGCCGAGTATCAGTCTGGAAAATGTCATGAAGGTGGCGCTTATACATTTCAACTTCCATACATACATCACCCAGTCAGATTGTTTAAAATCAGGTGCAGTGCAGGTGGAAACCGAAATGTAGGACATACGCTGATGTCATCATCTTGAGAAAAACTTCAGCTGGCCACTGATTGTGCTCTAATCGGTTGACAAATCGGTTTTGCATTGAATGGTTCCTGACTGACGGTGCTACTAAACAAAATTGGAGGCTAGTATTTTTCTACTTCAACATCTCACATTACGGAAGGCCTTAGCTATATCCCAGGCGATGGTTGGCAAAGAAAAAGGGCAGTGGCTCCACACAAGAAATTAGACAAGACAGAAACATGGAACATTTAGAGGAGTTAGACAGTGGGCACGGTTGCACGAGGCTTGCCAGCTGTGATAATGATGTATAATTTAATTGAAGGCTGTGCTTCTATCCTCCACAGAACTCAAACCGCTCTTCTCTTGTCAATGCATTATTCAGGCTAATGGTGACCCTGAAATAGAAAAAAATTGTCTTATCTCTTTAAAGTTTTATTGCAGAGAGCTAAGAGAGGTAGAGGTATACAGAAAGAGCGTTAGAGTGATGGGAGAGAGTCATAGATAACATTAAAAGAGTGCTGAGATATAGCGGTCTGTCTACTGAGATACAATTGGAAGGATTACTGTTTTTGACCATGACAGTGTCATCTTCCTGGCAACAGCAGAAAAATACAATAAGAAAGAGACTCCATAAGTCGGGTATTTTTTTTCTCTCTCTCAACAACAATGGCCTTGGTCTGTAAGCTGAAAAGCAGCTTTACACAGTATATTCAGCAAAGTGCAACATAAACTTCACCCTTAGGTACTACTGGCAAAGGCAAATTATTTCAGTACAAATTCGTAGCAACAGGAGCTGAACTCTGCTATTAGCAATATTAGCATCAACGCCACAATCATCAGGGTGAATGAGAAATTATTGAATGAGATATTGAGAGGCAACGAACAGGCCTCCCTCCACTCACACACTGATGGATGTGGGCAGTGTGCATTAAAAATGATTTAGCTAAGAGAAGCTAAGAGTTAGCTAAGATTGTTAGCGAAGACATGCCAGGAAAGAACTTGGTGCAAGGGGTCGTGGGCAGTAATATCTACCCCTGTCTATCCATCAGGATAACTTGTCATATTTACAGTCGGAAATTCACCCATAAAACACTGTTATTGTTGGGCGTAATTTCCACCGCAATTAGATGACGGCTTCATTAGAGAATGTGTGACTGGAATGTAGCCATTAGGTTGTACTGCATGGAAATTGGATGGAGGGTAGGTAGGTGGGGTGGCTTATAGTATTAGAAGTGAAACAGTGATGGCACTTCACACATTTACTCAGTCATTGCATTTAACTAACATTTGGTTTGCCGAGAAACTGTTGACAATTCAAACTGTACAAATTAATGTATTTACTCGATTAATACAAACTAGAAAATGATGACACAGCCTTGATACAAAAAAAGAAAAAAACATGATCATATTGATACACATGGTTTTAATAATAATAATAATAATAATAATAATAAGTGATCATTTAAAGCATAGTGCATATCTACCAGTGATCTACATACAAACAGCAGCCCATGATTGAAGCGGATGTGGGAGATTTAACATCATTAGTTGATGCAACGTGGTCTCTGCTAAACCACCAGTCATATTTGCATGCACTTTCAAATAAAGAGAAAGCCTTGGCAAATACGACATAATAAGCTGGCAGAATTGTGATACAACTTCAATATAAATTGTAGGCTTATATGAACATGTTATGCAACATTTTATATACAGCATAATTAGCTGGCAGAATTGTGATACAATTTCAATATAAATCTACGTGTAGGCTTTTCTGAACATCTTATGCAACATTTTATATACAATATAATTAGTTGGTAGAATTTTGATACAACATCAAAATAAATCTATATGTAAAGCTTAACGGGCATTTTATGCCAAGTTAAGAGCCTAAGGGGCCCATCTGGGTAAAGCTACTTGCACCCAAAATTTGGTCAGTTATGATACTGCAACCAATACGCAAACATGCGTACAGACCTATCACAAACACTGAAGCTAAAACCTACTGTAGGGGCAGCATGTGTCCACAACTAAAGCACTGGCCTGAAGCTCAAAGTCAACAACGTTAATCTAAAAATGTCAGTATCAAATTCACATTTCCAGAGTCATTCTTACAGCGTTTGCCAAAAGAACAACTGAAAATACCTTCAAGAATTTTTATGAAATGTTAATGTTGCACTAATTGATAAAAAGAGAAAATATAAACTCCTGTTATGTTTTTTATACTGTAAATGCAATAACACAAGAGAAATGTTTTTAGGAACAATATATCTAACCTCTGAAATACTGTAGCGGTAAAGAGAGATGCCTGTCAAGATGCCTCAAGACAAAATGTGTTTTTATCTTGGTTAAATACACAGAGTAAAGGCAGTTGGCCCTGGCTCCCATCAATGTACCATTAGCAGAGCTTAATTTGTTTGTTCCACAAAACTAAATGATGCAGTCCAGTTAAAAGTTACTTTCAAATCTAGAGTTAAATATCTATCTGCATGCCCGAGGTTTTGTTTTTTGTTATACTTGCATATGCTATTCAAGTATGTTTTGGATATTTGATGGATATATTTTATTTTATTTTATTGTTACATACAGTAGCTGCTGCATCTTAATACCAATAAATATATTAAAACTGATATTCATATCAGATCTGTAACAGCAAGCTTATTTCTTGCTTTTATCACATTTTCAGTATAACTAAGACGTCATTCCTTATAAATGTACTGATTATAAACAGTTTGTTGTAAACCCCTATTTTTGAATTTAAGCCTTATTAGACTCAGCACAACAATGTGAGTTCTGGGACCTCACAGTTAATTATCCCATATTAAGACAGTCTGTCCACAAAACATCACTACGTTAAAAGTGTGAGCTATTTCTCTCTTGCTGTATGACGGCATTTAGCATTTACCCTGTTTGTTGCCCTAAGGCCCAAGTCAAAGGATCCTAATTGAATGTAATGACAGTGATGTAATTTCTTCTGTCATGTTGTTTCCTTTTCGCGTATTTTGCTGGATGTTGTTGCCCTGGGCAACTGATTAAACCACCCTATAGGTATAGTAAACACAGTCTTTCTATTTACTATAATTAAAGCATGTTAATGTTTTGTATAACGTAGTATGTAAAACATGCTACCATGCTAACAATAAATTGCATAATAATGTGTTGATACTATTTTTTAAGAAGGGTCACGTTAAAATATGTTAAAATATGCTGGAAGGAAAATCATTACTGTAGATTAACTCAAATAACATACGTATGTTGTTCAGGTAATCAATAATTATACAATGATTTACATTATGTAGGCTAATATTTGACTTGCTTGTATAAATAATATTGTACACCCCATGTACTTGTATGGCGGCCTATAGGCCTATGCTGTGTCTCAAATCGCGTACTTTGGGAAGTGTACTTCTATTATTGCACTGTGCGCACTACGAACTTACCTGCTTAGTGCGTTACTTTCGAGAGGGTAGTATGGTATCATCTGAAATCGCACACTGAAGTTGAGTACTTACGGAAATGACGAACGCAAAATCTGACCGCAAACGTCACAAATGTCATGTTAAATGTGCTGCTGTTACAGTAGCTAGCTAACACCAGCAGATAGCATTTAGGTACATTTTACCAAATCATTTAAGATGGTGGTTAGGTGTTCAGAGTTGGTTCTGGTACGCCACAAAAGTCCACGCGCTGTCGGCCATAAGCTAACAGTCAGATGCCACTTGGCTGATGCACTACACCCAGCTGACTCACCCTGACCTGTTCATTGGTCCTTATGCAGGCAGGAGCTTTCATTTAAAATCATTTCCCGCCATTTTATCTCTACGGTTGAGTTCGTAGCAGGACACCAACCAACTTCACTGCCCTTCCATTTTCTGTTTTGAGTGGCGTGCTCATCTTTTACTGTGTGAACGGGTTTGTGTATTTACCTCATGTTGGGTGCTTTTCCGATGTGTGTGTGTGTACATATGATTCTGTTTGCTGCAGGCCTGTTCAGAGGGGTTAAAACATTATTAGATACGCACATACTCACGACCTAAGCCATTCTGCCCAAGATAACTGTATACTAGAATGTAATGAATTGCTCATACCCGACAAGAATGGCTTGACTGAACTAAGAATATGCATAGGGCAACAGCACAAGCAAGTGGTAGAGCAACACAGTGTGGCTAGTAAGTGGTAATATTAATTCCGGCTGTCCTGAAACATTGCCATGAATATGATTCCCTCTTCCCCACATTCTCAACCTCGGTGGGAGATCTGTGACGGTGATTGATTTGCATTAGTGATACTGTAGACCACTAGTCTTTCTGTTTAAGCTGGCCCCTCTTTGGTATAGCAGGTTAACGGTTGTAGCCAGCAGGACACATGTTTAGAAGCTAACTTTGCTAGCCAACTTTAAGAAAGCACAGCCAAGCTTTCCTCTGCCTAGTTCGGTCTTTTGCCTATTAATGTATTTTTCTCAGATCATAACGTATCCAGTTGCCAGTTTCATTTGAACTTCAGCCCTTTGCCGATCTTGCTGGTGTGCGGGGTGTTGTTGAAAACCTCTCTGTAGGGAGTTACGGGAACATGGAGGAGAAGCAATGTTCTGTATTCTAGGCTGAGTTACACATCATGCATAGGGAATCAGAGGGTTTGCTCTGGATCTGAAGAAGCTGGGTGTTGTGAATTTACCGCTAAGGATTCACAAGACCTAACATTATAAACGTACACTACTGTAGAGCACATTGAAATAAATGTGCCCTTTGCCAGGTATCATTGTACTGAAGCATAAGGATATGTTTCATTACATTTTACAGCCGCTTTTATCCAAAGCAACTTACATGTATGATTGTGTCACATTCACCCGTTCACATCGTACACCAATGGTGGTGCAAGCCATGCAAGGAGCACCTAACCACTGGGAGCAATTGGAGTTAGACATCTTGCCCAAGGATGCTTGCAGATAGTGGGCTTGAACCCACAACCTTCCAGCTGGGAGTCAAACACCATGTTTCATGATATATTTGTTATTTAATCGTTATTATCTGGCACATGCTGCATCACTATTTCACTATTTCACAAATTTCACAAATTTGCCCTTCCCAAAAAATATGATTCAACAGATGTTTTGCAGATTTGCCAGCACTCCCCATCAAAATAAAAGTTTGCATATTTTGTGCAAGATGGGGGGGATTCAAATATTTGAAGCGGCATAGAGTAAAGATGGTATAGAGAGAAGGTGCATACGACTCAGTTTCCTGCTTCTTCTTATTGTTGCATCACAGCTGGTGTTGTACCAGTCAGGTAAGCACTGGCAGGGGGCCTATTAAACATGCCATCATGGTGGTTTACACTACAGTGGGCTCTTTCACTTTTTTTGTTGTTGTTTTGGTCGCATTTCTTACAGGCTCCTTTAAAGTTTATTTATTTAGTTTCTCCATTTATTCATCCCCCCCAGCATTCACTTTAGATATAAAGATAGATTTAACTACTGCATATAATGTAAAAATAATCCTAGATTACATACTATACATACTATATAAATGACATGCATTATGTGAGTCAACAATACTGTAGCTGAAAAACAATTTATTTTTCTGCCCTTTCTGTTTTGATTAATTACTGTAGATATGAATTTATAATATAGCTGAACAACTATACTGAGTAAATGGAATGGCCTAAAGCAATGCATTTGCCACTGCATGACTCCTGTGTTTACTCTGCTGTAAAAGCAGCAGCAGTAGGCAATAAAGTAATGATTTAGTTCACTAGGAAGTTTGTAATGACAAATGACAGATGCATTCGGTGAAATTATGTTAAAATGTCGTTTTAATGCTAAGCGAAATCCAATACCTGTACTGTACATTTAACATGCAAATGAAGTGGGAAGAAGTCAGGTAATGTTATCGCATCCAGAAATGTTAGTCTCTGCTACATTCTCAAACACAAGACCAATTCAGCATACAAGGCTGCAGTAAGAGCATGCCGTTGAAAATGGTCGGCTCTCGTATTGGGCCGTTTTATACCAGGGAAGGCCACTGCCCTCAAACCTTTCCATAGGGCACTCAAAGTTGGCACGCCACTATCTCATTTTACCCATGGAAGACAGGCTGCCAAAGAACACAGCACTGTCAATGGAAAGTTACCATAGACCTGCATGAATCCAGATAAGTGCATCGACAACAAGTAAGCAAATTCATTAAATATCACAAACAGAGGGCAGATACATTCATTTTAATGTAGGTTAGAATTTCCTACTTCTAATAACAAAAACAAAACAAACACACACACACACAATAACAAATACAAACAGAAAATAAAGCAATGTGACTCCATACTACAGCATGTTAACTTGAATTAAAGGAAGGGGGCATTATTAAGCAGTGGAAGAGTCACTCCATGCGCACGAGCTCCGTGCGTGTAGCATAACAGTCATTAACTTATAAACCCAGGGCATTAATGACCCGTCTGTGCGCAGAGACAGGGTGCACGTGGGCACGCGCATGTGTGCACGTGCCTGTGTGTGTGTGTGTGTGGGACACGGTGGAAACGTGCACGTGAAGCAACGTGTGAGTTAAAGCAGACATCAGCAACTCCATCGCGGGCGGCAGTGGCGGGCGCTTTGAAGACGCACATCCACTGCCAGAGAATAAGCCCCCCCACACACACACATTAAAGCTCACGGACAGCTCTCGGTCCCCTCACACTCCTTTAATCCCGACAAAGGGGATTAAACACTACAAGAGAAAAGGAAGGGACAACTCCCACCGAGGACGTTAAGATGAATTATTAACAACTCTGCTCAGCCTGCTGATCTGGGTGTTTAACCTTAAATGACACCCCTTGAGACGTGGGTGCCAGGTCTGGCCAGCCTAATCCCTCATCCCGCTCACCCTGCAGTATTAAGTGGACGGGGAGGTTCGGCAGGAGAGCTTTGTTTGCGTAACCTATATAAAAACAGAACCAGGGAACCATGTAGACTACTGTCTCAAAACTCTGGGACGGCTAGATGGCTTTACAGTCAAGTTACAGCGCCAGTTACGCTACATCAAGTTCTCACCATCAACACAGGCCAGTGTCATGACACTATTCAAACAGGGCAAGAAAACAAAGAAGTGTACGAAACACAACCGGAAATTATCTTCATTATTAAAAAGATCTGTATTTCCTTTGTGGATGTGTGTGCGCAAGACAGCTCCAAATGCGTGCGTGTGACAATGTGTGCAGGCGTGCGTGTTCATTTCCATGCAGGGGCATCATCTGTGGTGACACCCACCTCCTCAAGGTGCACATTCACTTTCCCCCAGCAAACAGCGAGTAAGTTTATCAACCTATGACCTTCACCTTAGACGGCAAACACCGGACACAACACGTACTGTAAACACAGGCGGTCCTCACTTACCCCCCTTGTTCCATCTGCCTTTAGTCCTCGCCTGGCAGCTGGGCTGCAGACAGCCGGCCAGCGCCAACAGAAGCAAAACAAGTTTTCCGGGCGCGGAAAAAAAAGATCCAGCCTTTGCCCTGCGAGACATGTCCAACGAGAGTTGCCGGGGGCGACGGCCGAGTCTCACTCGCGCACAGCCCTGCTTCCCGCCGGAGTGTCGTGGCTGCGGCTGCGGCGCATGGCAACCCACGCGTGGGCTGTCATCATCAGTCACGCTGGAGTCAGCAGTGGGTCTCCAGTCCTGCCATGGCTTGCTGTGTGACGCCCCCCCCCCCTCTCTCTCTCTCTCTCTCTCTCCTTCTCTCTCTCTCTCTCCAGCAACACCACCACCACGCTGGCTGGGTACCACTACTGTTCTCACTGGGTCCCTTGGCAGAGCTGCATGGCTCGGCTCTCCCTACCTCTCTCTCTCTCTCTCCCTCTCCCTCTCTGTCTCTGTCTCTCCCTCTCTCTCTCTCTCCCTCTCCCTCTCTGTCTCTCCCCTCCTGCCCGTTAAAGCTGTGCCTCTGCTTGGAGCGTGCTGGGGAAGCCAACGGTTGCCGAGCGCATGGCGTGTGTGTGTGTGTGTGTGTGTGCGTGCGTGTGTGTGTTTGTGTGCCGCGCGAAGGCACAGCCTAGCTAGAGCCGCGCGCAACTGTGGCTGGAATCGCGGCTGTCTCTCTCACACACACACACACACGTGTGCTCGCTCATTCTCTCTCTCTCTCTCTCTCTCTCTCTCTCTGTATCTCTCTGTCTCTCTGTGTGTCTATGTCTCTCTCTCTGTCGCTCTCTCTCTCTCTGTGTCTATGTCTCTCTCTCTCTGTGTCTATGTCTCTCTCTGTGTGTGTCTATGTCTCTCTCTCTCTCTGTGTCTATGTCTCTCTCTCTGTGTCTATCTCTCTCTCTCTGTGTGTGTCTCTCTGTGTGTCTATGTCTCTCTCTCTGTGTGTCTATGTCTCTCTCTCTGTGTGTCTATGTCTCTCTCCCTCTGTGTGTCTATGTCTCTCTCTCTCTGTGTTTATGTCTCTCTCTGTGTGTGTCTCTCTGCTGCCACTGCTTGGCGATGCCGACGAGACTGCCTGCTGAATTATTCCCTACCCCTCCTCTCCCTGCGCTTGGGTTGGTGGGGGGGGTGGTGGGAGCGCTGTTTGTTACGCTCGTTGTGGTCCTGCTCGCGCTCCGGCCC